>JH651290.1:0-158554 GCA_000260095.1 Tetrahymena borealis | reverse complement strand
TTAAGTAAAAAAACAAAATAGGAGAGAGAATAAATTTGTGTTGAAAAGTGGAAGAAAATAAAATAATATAAAATTTTACTATAAATTAAGAATTAATGTAGTAAGTTATGAGCAATTTCCTAAAGCAGAACCTAAACTACAATCACCTTAATCTCCTATATATTTATGGCTTTACATTTAAAGAAATTTTCGAAATCAATAAAAAAAAATTATTGCAAATATTTACCAATAATCAAGTGTCAATTTATTTGCTAAAATATTTTATTGAATCTACTTTTAATTGATAAAAAATAAATTTTTTTAATATTACTTTAATTATAAGGCCTTTACATTTTTAAATTAGTCTTCTATCATTTTTTATTATAGAATATATTTCTACACAAAGTATTCCTTACAAATTTTATTTAAATTGTTCAATATTTGATAAAAATTAATAAAAGAAAATGTGTTGTCTTTAATAAATTAGGTTCAAAATTGAAACATTCTAACCAATACAATATTATGAATTTATAATATAAAACATGGTTTTTAAATTTTGAAATTTGAGAATGGGAATGAGAAAAATAAATATAATGGATATGGTAATGTTGAATCCATTAGGTCAGAAATAAACATTGATTATATTTCTCTCAAAAATAAATTTCATATCCACCCCAATTTAAAAATAAGGAAAAATTTATAATTAATTAGTTTACTTTTATATTTATTCACTAATAAATCAATAAATAACAATTGTTAACATATTAATAAATATTATTTTGTTTTATCTTTAATGACTTATAGTTTGACAAATAATTAATAATTTTAGATTAGATATATTAAGGAAGTAAATATTTTTTAAAATCATTATTAGATAACTTAATTTTATTGTTCTTGAGTTTAGTTGGCAAAAGCATATTCAAAAATTTAGTATAAAATATCTTTCCTAATTTTATATTTTATATTAGATAAAAGTAACTTTTAAACTGATTTAAATATCCTATTAAATTCTTTATTTCTAATAAGTAAAATAGTATTAAATCGTTAAAAAATGTTTTAAAAAAAAATAAATCTCCTAATTTAATATTTATTTTGCAGAATTTAAACAATTCTAGCTAAAGCTAATTAATCTAATTTAATATTACTGCTATTGTAGTTATGGCATATCATCTCAAACTTTAAGATACAAGGAAAGTCAGAGAGTATGTTTACAACTTAATCTATCATATTATCATCTATGATATTTATTTACTTTAGATGAATAGTAATATTTGTTAAATAGTTAGCAGAATAAATAATTTTTAATAGAGGATCAGATTCAGTCAAAGACTTGTTGGGGAGTTTAGGGATGAAAGAATACAATGATATTTATCTTATCCTACTTGTGATTCTATTACTTGCAAATTTTAACAATTCGTCTAATTTAGAATAATCAATTGATCTATTTGATTAAAATACAGTACCAATTGTTAACTAATCTTTACGAATATCTATGATAGGATGATCTAAAAAATTCAATTGTAGTCTTTTTATATTAAATAAACTCTCCAGATATTATTTCTGTAAAATAGTCTCATCAACCATAAATAACTTTAAAGTTTCTATCTAATGAGATTTTACATAGAGAGCTTTTATAAATTATTCTTTTGCATACTTCTCAACATGAATTGACTATGCCATATTTATATTAATTTTGGAGAGATTGGAGTTTTAATTAATAATATCAATCAGTTCAAAGTAGTTTTACCTTTAAATATCTAAATTTTGAATATATCTTAAACTTATTTTCAGTTTTATTAAATTATTAAACTTAGTCTGCTAAAAGATAGAAAATTAATTCTAATAATCTAAATTCAATTTAAGAATTTCTATCGAAGGTAGTTCAATAATATATTTAGGCTTAGAGAATTACAATTTCGTACAAAAACTGAAGTTCAATTCTAGTTTCTTTAAATTTTTGAGTAGTTATATTTGTTCAAATAGATAAATAAGATCAATAGGAATCCTACAGCGAGTAATACAAAGAAAGAAAGATTAAAGGTGCATTAAATTTTATTAGCAACCAACAACTCTACAAATTGTTGAGTAAATTTAAATGCATTTATTAAGGAAAGGAAAATATAGCCTCAAAGATTTTAATTATTTAAAAGAATCAACAAAGGTAAATAGATTTCCATATAAGCTTGCATCATCAAAATATGTCTTATCTTCGAATTGAACCATATTCACAAAATTTAATGATAATTCATTTAATTAAGTAGAACTTACTTAATTATTTTCTAGAGATTTAAACTGCTGAAACATTTTGAGCATTGTTTCAATCTCTACCGTAAGCCTCAAATTCTCTAACTTTGTTAAATTAGATGATATTAACTTCCAAAAAGCTAGCTCTAGCTTTGGTTCTATTTAATATAATAATGATTACAATTCTAAACTTTTTAGCCCTAAGAATCCTTTCTACTATAAAAAGAAATCAGCCACATTGCTATAATCGAAACAACTTTTAAGATTAATTTCTAAATCCTCAACCTAAGGCTGAAGCTCTGATAAGGCAAATAAATGTTTATTAAAAAACATAGCTTTCAAATATATTTTATTGAATTTAAAGTGCTTTAATAGTGCCAATTGCCAATCAATTTACTATTAGCGAGGTTCTACATCTCCATCAATCATTATTTTTAATAAGTGTACATTATTTTATACATACTGTGGCTAATCGAACTCATTATTGTAATTAGGACAATTTAATGAATTATATTAAGGCAAGTAAATGGACATTGTATCTATTTACCCCTTAGATTACATAATGGTAAGAGGTACATTAAATGTTAACTGAGCAGACATCAGATATTTTCTTATTCTTAGAATCCTTTTAAAATAAATCAATAGTTCTTAATATTAAAATACAATTCTTCCTAATAAAAAATAATCAATATATATTTCTAAATTTTAATTTAAGGTCAGAATATAAGGTTTCAGTTATCAGAAATCATCAATCATCTATCTAAATTCTTTGCTTTTGTTGAAATAGAATATCATTCCTAGTTGGAAATTATCTCTTACATTAAATCTTCTAGAAATTTCTGCAATATTTGAATTCCTAAATGCATGATTATTTTAATAAGTTATTAAGTTTTTAACAATATTACTAAATCCATATCTGAATAATTCCATCATAAATAATTTAATATTCTCTACTTCACAGCAAAATTTATAGTAAAGCTTGATTGGTGTAAAATCTAAATAAAATAAATATGAAATGGTTTTTTATATAGAGTAGATATTCTATCTAATTTATTTAATAAGCACACATATTTTCCCCTTTTTCTAAATTTGTATACTTATGCTTGTAAAAGACTTTTTAAAAATGTTCAAAAATAATAAAAATAAACTCAAGTAAAATGAGTATTATATAAAAGAACTCTCTCTTTCTCTTTGTTATTTGTTAAAAAAAGTACTTAAATTAGAATATTTAGAGAATATTCGAAATGATTAATATGGAATAGAAATAAAGATAATTAAAATATTCAAAAAGATTTGTAAATTTCCAAATAAATAAATAAATAATGACACACACACAATCAAAAATAGAAAATAAATTTAGATTTTAATTTTATTTCATCTTAAATATTATTTCAATTATGTTTCTACTTATTTAAGTACTTCTCGTATTGTTCTTTTTAGGTGCTCCACTATCTATTTAATGATTACACAGCTTTATCTTTTAAAGGGATTCCTAATTCATTATGGGTTGGAATACCATTTTCATCGAATGTGTATGATTTGTATTTTGGATTTAATCTAAACATTTCATTAGGTTTAATATTCATTAATTCCTCCTTTTCTTATTATTTCTTTTCTTTTTCTTCATGGGCTTTCTTCAATAGATTAACTTTTTCTGCTAAGACTTAACTATCTTCTATTTTCCAAATGCTAGATTCTCCTAGTTTTCCATCTTCAATTCCAACATTAATTAAGATTAATTTCTAATCTCTAATATTATCACATTCTTTCATTATTAACTTAAATTGATTGTTCTAAGCTTGTTTGATAACTTACTCAATAAATTCTTTAGCTATCTTGATTGCCTCTAATGTATTTTAATTATTATCAGATTTAGAAACTATTTCTTCTAGTATTTTTTTAGCCTTTAATGCAGAGTTAGATATTTATGCTATTTCCTTTTTAGAAGCTCTAATTTCATTTCTTAAAGTGCTAATAACGTTAACCGTCTTTACAAAACTTGGTGTAATGGTTTATTTCTATTTTAATAACAAAAAATATATTTATTGGAATAAATATAAAAAATAATTTACTATTTCATAGTCTAAACCTAGGACATTAAAGATATGCTTTACATAATTAAAAACAGATCTCAGTAAAAGATGGATATAAGGTTAACTTTTAATGTAAATATTAACTTCTGTAATTAACTCATCTATTTCTTTCATAACATTAGGAATATCAAAGTTTCTTGAGAAATGTTTATGGATATTTTCTTATTTTTAAGTTAATGTCTCTCTTAATTCAAATTCTCTTCTTGTCCATTTCTAAGAAGTATTAATTTCTTCTTACAAAATGATGCCACTAATAGTTGTAAAGAATTCATAGAATCTCTTATCCTTAACTTTAGCTTCCTCAAAGGAAGAAATACTGTAATCCATAATCGAATCATATGATTATTTCATAAATAAAAGTCTAATTACTCTTGAATTACTTTCAGTGAGTATATCCTTTATAGTAAAGAAATTCTTTTTACTTCTTGACATTACACACCCTTTAATATAAAGATGGCCAGTATGAATGAAGTAATTCACCCACTAATTACCACATTTATGGTTGTAGTAAGCCTCACTCTATGCTATTTCATTATCATGGTGTGGGAATTTCAAATCTTCACCTCCTAAGTGTATATCTATTGGATAACCTAATACTTCGGAAGCCATAGCAGAACATTCAATATGCCATCCTGGACGACCATTCCCCCAGGGGCTTTCCCAGAAAGGTTCTCCTGGTTTGCTTGCCTTCCTTTTATAAATATATTATTAAATTACTTTAGAATGAATTTTGTTTATTTTATAAAATGTTAAAAATATGAATTTACCATAGAGCAAAATCTCTAATAGATCTTTTTTCATTGCCTTAAAATTATAGAGCCTCTTCAGCTTCTTAAATGATTTAAATATCATCAGACCTTGAAGGGTCAAGCTTAGCATATTGATGGTATGGGGAGTTATGGAAAGTATTAACATCAAAATAAACAGAACCATTAGACTCATATGCATATCCGTTTTCAATAATTTATTGTATGTACTTAACAATTTCAGGTACAAATTCACTCACTCTGGTAACTATGTCAGGCTATTTTAATTAATCTTTAATAAAAAATAATATTTTAATTAATTTACCTTAGAGACATTTAATGATTCCATATCTTCCCAAAATTCCATTTCATATTTTTTTGCAAATAATGTAAATTATTCTCCTTATTCATTAGACCTTTGAATAATTTTATCATCAATATCAGTAATATTCATAGCATGAACCACATCATAATTGAAATAGTGAGTTAAGATTCTCTTTATTATGTCAGCCGAAATATAAGTTCTTGCATGACCAATATGAGAAGAGGTGTAAACCTTTTAATATTCAAATATTTAGTTAAAATATATTATAAAAATAAATAAATAAATATATTACTGTTGGTCCACAGATATACAACTTGACTTACTTTCCTTTTTCAGGTATAAATTCAACCTATTTGTTTTTTAAAAAAATTTTAAAGCTATAATGAAAAGAAAACTCTTAATAATTTATTACAAGCTTATTTGGAGATAAAGTATTGTTAACTTTAAGCCCAGTTAAGTGTTTGGTTTGGTTTTTTTCAGGTAATCTCCAATTTTCTTGTGTTTTAGGATTAATTTAGCAAAGCATTTATGAACCAACAATTTAAAATGATTATTTATTAGCAGATTTTTTTTTTTGGATGATTTTATTTTTATTTTAAAAATTTGATTTATTGATAAATTTGTGCTTTTTATTTAAATACAACATATGCAAGTTTATTGTAAATGAATTTGTCTATTTCTTATTAACTATTATTCTTACTTCCTTAATATCTTATAGTTAGATATTTCAAGTAAAATAAAGAAATCTTATTTTTAAAAAGTAATATAACATTCAATAAATCATTCATTACCTTAATTGAAAATCTCTTATATCCCTAACCTACTCTATATAGATTTTAGGAGAAGAAGATAAAAGCAATTTAAAAAATATTGCTTCTTATTGAGTTAATAACAATTTTCTTTTTCTTCTGCAAATTTTCTTTTATTTTTCTATTATTTATCTAGAAAGAAAGACGGATTAAATGTGTCTAATCAATAAATGATGAAAATCTCTCATTTTATCTCTTCCAAAAAGGCTTAGAATCTTGATGAAATAGATTATTTGTACTTACAATACATATAACCTTAATTCTTAAATAATCAAAATAATTAATTCTATTATAACTTAAGTGGCTTTTTTTATTGATCTAGATTGATTTTTTTAGAGGTACTTATATGATTTTAAATAAGAGTAATAATAATCTAAAATTATATTTATAAGACTAACGTTTAATTTTTTCATTATTTTAAGAATAATAACTAAAAATTACTTAACCCTATATTTAATTGTATTATACTAAATTATAGAATATTGCTAATTTAATAGAATTTCACTAGAAAATGAATATTGTCTAATTTATATATTAATCCATAAAATTTACAAATACTTTATTTAATTTCTAATGAATTTAATATGAAGCGTCTATTAATATAATTTGATATAAAAATTAGGAAAATATTCTTTTTAACATAGTCAATTGAAAGTTAATTAATTTTTTTATACAATAAGATAATTAATTTTTTTTACTGATATGATAATTAATTTATGATTTTGCTACTACTCATTTAATTTAAAAAGGTATTTTTATTAAAGAAAAAATTATAAAATTTAAATTAATTAATCAAAAGTAATCAACAAAATTCACACACACCCTACAGAAAATTAAAAAATCTTCTCCTTTTTGAGATATTGATAATATAAATACAAAGAAGGGGATATTAAAATCAGTTAATTTTCATATAAAATTTTAAAACGAAGTGAATATAATTTCTTTGATTATATCTTTTCTAAATTTTAACTACACTTGGTGCCTTTTCAGCCATTTAAGTGAGTATATTACTTTTTTAAACATTTCAGCTCTTGCTCTAACAACATTAGATATTGGACTTAAATAACTGTTTAAATTTATTTATTATATTGAATATCTTTCCTATAGTAATTTAATTAAATTCTTTAAGTCTTTCGGTTATAATCTTTAAGCTTACAGATCATAATTTAGGGATAAATTTAAAATATTTGGACAAGCTTCAAGCATCTAAATTGCCAAAATTGTAGATTAAAATTTTAAATGTGTTCTAGGGATTCTAAAAATCAATTTAATACTCAATAACTTTTAGTATTTTTGAGAGTACTCAAATACAGTCTCAATTAATTCTCCGTATGGTTCAGACTCCTCTTTCAGTTATAAATCACCATTAAATTCTATTTAGTTAATAATATCTTTTGAAAATTCAAGGATTTAAATAAGGAAATATCTATTTATTCTAAAATCTGATCTTTGAGGATAATTTTAAATGACTAAACTTTTATTTATCTTTTAAATTCTCTATGCATTAGGAAAAAATAATAAAAAATTATTTAAATTAAAGAGGAAGGCAAAACTTTCTTAACTGAAAATATAATGTGAGAATCCAGACATTGTTATATCCTAGAATTAATTTGTATTCTGTTTTATTAGTTTATTAATAAATTATATTTAAGTCTCTGTATCTTTCTCTTAGTCACTTAGAATATCTATTTTCATATTTTTTAACTCTTTATTGTTTTCAATCAATTAAATTATCCTATCAAAGCATGGTGAATACATATCTTAATTTCTGAGCCAGCTTAAATTTATTAAAAACTGCTATAAATTGCTTAGCTTTATCTATCTAAGTAATGTTTCAGCACAAGAACTGTAAGACAAAGAAAGATTGAGATGTGTAACTTGAGGTAAATCTATTGCATTTTCAACTTCGCTAACATAAGCTTGAGTAGAATAATCTAAATTGATATCTATTTTATAAAGATTCTTTAATTTCGAAAAAACTTTAAAAATCTAGAGTATATCAAATTATATTCTGCTTCTACTGAGGTACAAAACAATTTACTCTAAATTATTCTATCTCAAGAAGAATTGGCAGATGTCTTCATACATAGATAACTAAGTTAAGGTTTAACTAAAATATAACTGAACATGTCTTATTTCATCTATTATAGAAAAGAGCGAAGATAAGAATATATAATCTCCATAGATTTGAATTCCATCACTTATTAAATTATCTTAAATACTTAGATCTATGGGTAAAAAATTTAGTATCAATTCTTAAAGGTTATTAAATTTTATTAACTTTCTTTGCTAAAAGAGATTGAAAAGTGAGATCAGAAATAAAACAAAATTCTTAATATCTAAAGAGATATGAATACTTTCTAAGCTCATAAAATTATTAGCAATTATTTATGAAAGATAATTTGGTATATCTGTACTAGTCCTATCTAGCTACTCAAACAAAAATTAAAACTTTCTTAAGTTGTTGAAATGAATTTAATTCTTTAAAAAAACTCCTAAGGTTATGAGATCTGCAGGGAAAAAGACACTAATTGAGAGCTCCTCTATCGTAGGTTATAATTAAGATATTATATTGAATTCAGAATTAAATTTAGAAATCTATAATTCAATTTAGTTGAATTTAAAATGAGATAAAATTTCTTTTAGCCAACTTATAATTTGGCAGTTTTCGCTATTTCTACTAGTAATTTTGAATTACTAAACATTTATCTAAGAAAACTCTATTGATTTAAATTAATCTACATATGCATCATATTAGGTTATTTAAGGAAATGCCATAGATATAGATGTTATCAAATCTCCTTTTTTAACTATTGAAAAAGGTAGCCTTTTTACATTATCAGTCATTCTTTTGGAAGAGAAATCTTTTTTATTACAAACTATTCTATCAACAAATTAATATTTTGATATATATATTGTTATCTAACTAAATTGATTATAATATTTTTCAAAAATTGTTATTATTAATTAATTAATTAATCAATCAAATATTGATAAAATTGGGAGATTTATTATATTATTCTTTTTAAGTGCATATACAGTAAATAATATCATTTATTTAAAGCCCAAAAATAATTTATTTTTAAAAGATTTATTGCATAAGGAGAGAATTTTCAAACATAATTTTTCAAAATCTCTCCTTAAAATAGAATATTTACGGTATATATATATATATATTTATGTATTTTAAATTAAAATATAACTACCACCTCTTTTATACTTATTAATATATAACGCATATTACTAACATACTCAAAACATGCTTACTAAATAAAACTCGCAATAAATAAACCCTAGTCAATTTATCTCATTTAGGTGGGTGGGATAGAATTCATTCAGTTTAAAATGAATGTAATTATGTTAAAATAAAATATTATTACTACTTAAACTATGTTTTTAAAGCATGATTAATTATTTAAAAGTAAAGGATAGCTTGAAATATTATTTTTCGATTATTTCAAACTGTTTAATTAATCATTGATTGTATTATTCTTTTATTTAATTCATTTTATGGAATTCTATTATTATGTAAAAATTATTCTAAGTAATTAGAGAGTAAAAGCTAATCACTATCCATTTAGTCAATAATTTCTAAGTGGTTCTCTGTATTAGTAGCAATTAATTCTTTTTGATGAGCAGTGATATTAGAATCTAATGGTTTATTTTCTAAATTAATGCCAGCTTATTCTTTGATTGTCATGTTTAAGCTTGAAGAAACATTAATTTTATTATTACTTTCTTATCGTGATTAGTCTTAATATCCTATCATTTCTATTTTTTATTCTTTTATGCTACTTTGCCTCATATTTTAGCTTTCTTAATCTATTTATTATTCCTTATCTTTGATCATAATAATATTTTATGTAATATCTACTTCTTTTGTTTTATCATTTTGCAATAAATTTTTGTTAGAAATAGAGCAACCACATAATTAAATCGCTGCATATTGTTCTGCTGTAAATAATAACCTTATCATTATTTTTATTTTTAGTAATTCTTTCTAAATCTGATAGATATCAAGCTAATTTATTGATTTTTATATTAATTTTTTATAATTGCACATTTCTTTTGAGTCATTTTACTCTTACTTGTTCTTTTTATTGAAGAGCAGAATCATTAATCTGTTTTAATTTTAATAATATCATAAAAATGTTAATAAAAAATTAATAAATATTACCTTGAAATAAACCCTTTTTTAATATATTTAGTAAGTAAAGACTAATAATTTGCATCTTCAATACTCTTGTGTGCGTTTAATAAAGTGTTTTATTAATACTTTTAATCTTTATTTTTTTCATTTGAGCTAATTATTTCTTAAGCTGTCTTTTTATAATAAACCTTCAATTATAGATTAAGTAAATCTTAAATAATTTCAGTTTAAGCGAACCTTCTTGCAATCATACCTACCACCATCAAAGAATTAAGAATGCTTACAAATTAAGCTAAAAGTACAGTAAATTATACATATTAGATAGATTCTATAATATTATTTTATCCAATATTAAATACTACTATGCCTATTATTTCAAGTTTTTTTTCTTATGATTGCCTTAAAATAGTAGATTAACTCAAAGCAGAGTCTACTCTAGTATAACCTGAAAAAGAATGAGTAATATTTGTGTTTTAAATGATAAATCCTTCAATTATTTATCTTTCAGTCTGTTCAAAGATAAAATTGCTTAAAAATGCTAACTTATCATCAAATATGAAATTTTCTACTTTTATTTTAGGTTCATACTACCTTTTTTTAGCATTATACTGTTATAAAACGGTCTTTACTTAGAAGTTAGTATGAATATTGAATATTCTATTTTCAATTTATTCATTTGTTTGGCATGTCTTTCCTGGAGGTAGAATACCATCTATGCATTTCACAATATTTATGGAAGCGAAAGCGGATTTATTTGTTTTATATCTTAACTTCAACTTATTTATTTACTCATTATTATTGACACTTTGAAAATCTATGCATAAATACCCTTCTAATAAAGGATCAGTGCAAGGTTTAGTAAAAAAATATAGTATAGTTTTCGTTTCTCCTACAAAATAAGTATAAATGATGGTAGGAATTAAGTATATTTTATTTTCTCTAGCTTCTATTTGATGTAAGATTTCTCCATCTTCTAATTTAATTTGAAACCCAATTAAATTATCTCTTATTTCCATTTCGTATCCTTCACTTATTAATGCATTAGTAGTAGAAATAGTGGGTTAGATCTAATTATCAAAGTATAGATTGCTTAAATATACTAAATAGGAAAAAGACAAGGCTAGGATTAAGAATGATAGTACTCCTCCTAATAAAGTCTTCTTTTATTTTTCTTGTAATCCAAGAGTGAACTAAAATGGAAGGGAAAATAAATCCAAAATTTTAGTATATTTTACTATCGATTTAGATGAGCACATACTTAATGTTGTTATTATTATTATTATTATTATTATTATTATTATTATTAAAAAAATTGAGTTAGTATAATAAATAAGTGTTATCCAATCAATTATAAAAAATCTGATTGATTCAATATTTCTTATCAAAAACTATCACTCAATGTATTTTCAATAATTCATTATTTTACAACTAGATATGGGCACCTTCTAAAATTTTTCAATATTTATTTATTTAATATTTTACATACCATTTATTTAACTAAATTAAAGTAGTTAATAATATTAAATTTATTTAAAAAGTTAATTATTTATAATAGCAGAATTTTTATTCAAGAAGGGCTATAATGTGTATCTTAAATTATGAAAGTGTACAGTAAGCTAAACTTCAAGAATATAAATGTTCGATAATCCTAAAAGTTCAAAAAAACAAGCAATCGCTATATTGATAAGTTTAAGTACAGTAATAAGGTTAATAGTATTAAAGGTAAATTAACTAAATGTAAATAAAGATAAAAAAGAAAATAATAAAAATGAACAATCATTAAATAATAAAAGAATGTATATTATTTTATGTTAAGACTTTACTATTGCAAATTCAATTATTAAAAACATTTTATAATTTTTAGATATAGGAAATGCATATTTTACTATAAGGGCATACTTCTAAGCATTTTTTATAATATTCCATTGCAAGTTACTAATTGCTCTTTTCATAGTATATTCCAATATTAATTAATGAATTAGGGTTTTAATAATATGATAGCTCTTTTTTATAATATTCTAAAGATTGTTTTTCTTCATCATTTTAATCTGCCACACGACCTAAAGAATGATAATAATTTTTAAATTTTACTTATACATTCAAATTTTTCATTTTCTGGAATATGGATTTATTGAATTAAGCATCTCCTCTATTTAATTAAACATATAAATTCCAAAAATTGAGTTCATCACTATCTTTTTTTAATTTTAAGGCCATTTAGCATTACAATAATGATTCTTCATCTTCGTTATTATAGAAATGATATCTTGCTTTTATAAATGGAATTTACCAATAATTTGGACAAATTTATTCTGCTTTAGTTAAGTATTATTTAATCAAATCATTGCAAGAATCATCACCTAAACTCAACTTTATAATTAATATTAGAGCTTAATTAAGATAAATATCAGGATCTTAATTATTTATTTAAGTTGCTTCAAGTAAATATGATTAAGCTTTATCATAATTATAGTAAAATTATGATTAAATAAAACTCAATTTAAGTAATGATTCTATATTTTCTTTTGTTTATAAACATTCCTATTCAATTTATTTAAATCTTTCTAAACCAACTGTTAGATCTCTAGAATTGTAATATTCACAATCCTTTTCTTAGTTTTTTTGTGATTAATTTTCCTTTTAATTAGTAGCAATTTATTATTGATTACATATACTCTCATATACAAACTTTCTTATCTAAGAAATAGAAGGCCTTTAATTAGGGTTAGGATTCAAAATAAATTGTATGATTGAATTACATATTTCATCTAACAATGGAGCTTATTTTATTTCTGCCTCAGGTTGATTAAAGCTAGCTACTTGAAAGAAAGAATTACCTCCAAGAAGACTTAAACAAATTCCTAAAGCCCAAATATCTCCTTTTTTAGATTATGAATAATTTTTAGAATTATTCTCTATTTATCCTATTAATTCTGGAGGATAATAAGCAAATACCCCTTTAACATTATTAGATTATATTAATGAAGCCATTATCTCTGTTTCTATCTTTTTAGCAAGCCCAAAATCACATAGTTTAATAACTCCATCTGCTGTTATAAGAATATTCCTAGTAGATAAATCCCTGAGCACATAATTAAGAGAGTGAAGATATTCAACACCATCTAAAATCTAATTAAAAAAATGAAGAAATAATGATTGTGATATTTTATTCTTTCCTCTTTTTTAAATCCAATCATCAAGGGAACATTCGCAAAGGTTCATCTAAATAAAGTGATAAAACCCAATTGTATAGTCAGAATGGTATTCTACTATATTTTTATGTTTAATGGTCTTTAAAATTTCACTTTCTATTTTGCATTACTCAAATTTATCATCATCTATACCTCCATTTGTTTAGTCTATGATTGATTAAGCTTTAACTGCATATTTTTGTTTAGTTTTTATATCCTTTACGAATAAGACTAAACCAAAACCTCCTTTAGCTCCATTTTGAGTGATAGTTTGCAATCCCTTTTTTTCTAAAAGTTATTAAGATAATTTTTAGAATATTTTATTTTCTGAATCAACACTTGAATTCATTTTGTATTAGTAATCTCTCTTTAGGTATTGTTTAAAAGTAATATCTATTTTTTATTAGTTATTTGTGTTTCCGATTATTTTCTTTAAAAATAGTTAATTAAAAATATTTTTATTACATTAAATTTCTTTGGAAAAGTTTATGAGAAAATTGAGGTCATTTAATTAAGAAAAAAGATAAATACTTTGCTGTATTTTGAAAAGGAAAGACATTTCTTTAAATTTTCAATAAACTGAAAATGTAATAACCATTCAATATTTATTAACATATAAATATATCTTTTATATAGAATTATTTAGTGGAATTAAATTTAAAATGAGAAATCTATTCATATTATAAGATTCACCAACAAGGAAAATTGTTATAGTTTTAAATTAAAAAAATGATTGATTAAATAGACCTAATCAGTTTGGAGGGAGATCTTTTGTATCATTTGAGACTATACAACAAAATTTAATAATTTTAAAATAGTTTTGATTTATAATTTTTAGGAAAAGGCATTTGAAGTATAGGGAATGATCAAAATAATTACATCTCCTAATTTATAACATAATTCGATAATTAATAATCTTAGAAATATTTTATTTAATTAAAAGACAATAAAATTTAGTAATAATGTTAGTAATCAAGAAATTATTAGATTGGATAAGACTGAATTAGATTAGGTTGTGTTATAACAAATAGTTTTTGGCAGTTCAATATATTTACAAATGTAATATTAGTTTGTTTGATAAATATGCAGGCTGTTAATGTATCTAAATTTCTATAAATTAAAAATCTATTTAAATTTAAAATAATAAATTAATAATACCTTTCTTATTAATTATTCCAATTTAATATAAAATATTTTTTTTTACTAAATTTGTAGATATCTTTTAACCATTTTAAATAAATATAATTAGATTGAAAAGAAATATTATCTTACATCTTTAATTTTATTTTCTGATATCCAATTCTTAAAGATATTTCTTTTAGGAGAGAAATACATAAATCATCAGAAATATTATATCTGTTTATTAATACTTCTAAATTAAGGATTTTTAACAAAATTATTACCTAAAAGTTATTAATATTTAAGTTAGATAGATAATTAGAAAGATAGAAAGAAAGTAAAAAAATGGATTCTACAAGAGTAAAATTAGTTGTAAAGTTTTTAGAAAGAATTTTCTAAAGTTCTCATTCAATAAATTCAGTTGAAATGTTATCCGAATTAACTCTTAAAGTTAATTGGTCGCAAAATAACTTTAGAGATGTAACAACTTATAATTATTCGAATGTTTATCTTTTTAATCAAGAGAAGAGAGAAGTAGGGAAGAAACTAAATGATTTCCCTCTCCCCGTTCAATCCAACATATCTGTAAGTTCACCTGACCGCACTTATAGAACAATTGTTCAACAAATCCAAGATAAAACAAAGACAAAAACGAGCTAAGTTCTTGAAATTTACAAAGGAGAAGATGTGATTGCTTAGGTGAATCTTGCTGATCACCATGAAAAGATACTTAATGATGCCATTGCAGGGAATGCCATAGTTTGGAATAGATCTGAAACTAAATTCTTATACATTGCTTAAGTAAAATAAATAGAATTATTTATCGTTGAAAATTTATTTAATCTAATTTAACATTCATTTTAAAAGGCTAAAGCAAAGCCTACAAAAACATACTTTGATGTTGAAGAGGATAAAGATTTAGAAGATGTGAAGAGAACTTACTAATTTGATTAAGATTTGGGTGAATCGATGAATGGAATTACATCAGCCTAGCTTTTTGAATATGATTTAGAAAATAAAGTTCTATCTTCAATTGATTTGCCAGAAAATATTTTTCCTTGCAATCCTCAATATTTAGATGAAAAAGGAGATGCTATAATTCTTCAAGGTTTTAAAATGCATCCTGAATTTAAATATGGAATACTACACTGCTTTAATAGATTATCTGATATTTATCTTCTTTCTGATCTCTAACGCACTTAACTATACCCAAAGCCTCCAAAAGATACTAAAGAAAAAGAAGAACCTAAAAAAGAGAGTAATCAATCAAATTAAATGAGTTTTTGAAAAACCCAAACAAATTCTACGATTAATGACTCTTATAATATTAAAATCTTATTTAAAAAATATATTTTTAATAAATAGGTTCTACTGAAAAGAAGAATTTGACCTTCAAAATTATCAGCTAGGATGAGGTTTCATACAAGCCCATTATCAGTCCCGATGGTTAGAAGATTGCTTACTTTGGAGCACCTTTAAATCCTCCCCATTTGAATTACATGGCTATGAAAGTAATTAATGTATCTGATTGGAGTGTAGAAGAAATCCTTCCTATTAGAAAGGAAAATTTAACTGAAAAAGGAGAGTTTATGGGAGTTTGTGGTTACTACGACGACTTGAAAAATTTTGTCTGGTTAAATGATAGTATCCACTTTGTTTTAGCAACTATTACAGGACATTCGCTAGGTACATTCTTAGTAAATACAAAGACTAAGAAAGTAGCAAGATTTGAAGTGAATAAAACAGAATCAGATGAATTTTAAGTTATTGATTATAATCCTAAGTACAACACTATGTTTGCTACTCATGTAAATATGACTGGTCCTTAATAATTAGCCTTCCTCAAAAATTTAGATTTAACTTAAGAAGTAGATGATATTGTAAAAAAGGCTGAATGGTAATATCTTTCTCTCACTCAAGGTAGCTCATCAATATTCCCTTAATTGAGAGATTTTGCTCTGTAATATTTTGAAGAATAGGTTATTAGATCAGGTGAAGCTACAGGTTGTCTTTGGAGAATCAAGCAATTCAATAAAGACTTAATTCCTAAAGAATTAAAGTAGTTATATGAAAACAATGAAAAGCTTAACCCTTTAAACTAGAAAGATGAAGAAAGACCACTTGTAGTTTTTATTCATGGAGGCCCTCATTCAAGTTAAACAGGAATTTTCGCAATTAACCACTTATACTTCCTTTTATAAGGTTATAATGTTTTGATACCTAATTACACGGGATCAGCTGGCTATGGATAGGATAATATTAATAAACTTCTCACTAATATTGGCGATATAGATGCTAAAGAAATCCTTCATATGATGGACTAAGTTATTGATAAAAAACTTTGTGATCCTAAGAAAATTATAGCTATGGGAGGTAATATAAATTAGATTTTATAATTATTAATCTTAAAAATTAATTATTTTACTTATTTATTATAGGTAGTTATGGTGGATATATGACTGGTATCATGGCCGCTAGACACCATGAAAGATTTATCTGTGCTGTTTTAAGAAATCCTGTTGTTAATATTCCTTTCACTTATAGTATTTCAGGTATATAAAGTTAGTCAAATTCATTCAATTTATGTTATTTAAATAAATATAGATATTCCTGATTGGTGTATAGCCGAAAGTTTTGGAAATAAAATGACATGGAATTTAACTGGAGATGATTATAAGAGAATGTTTGAGTTATCTCCAATGAGTTTACCTAATAAATTACCCACATTAAATCTTGTTGGTGCTAAAGATAGAAGAGTACCTTATCAATAGAGTCTTGCTTATCATGCTCAATCTGTTTTTAATGGAACTGATATAGAAACATACATCTATCCTGATTCTGACCATGCTCTTAAAGAAAGCTTACCTACTATAATTGATACTTTACTTAAATAAGTTCTCTTTATTGAAAAACATTTAATTAAGTGAATTATGTTGTACATACAATTATAAGTAACTTTCTTGTAATTTTTTATAATCTTTATGAAATAGTAATAATATTTTTACCAATCAAATTGAACATTATTTTTAATTTGAAGAGTGTGGTTGCTATTTACTATAGTTTATTCTAGTAATTAATAAATAAATCTTTTTATGAATAATAAATTGATTATCAAATTATTAAATTTCTATAAAAGAAAGAGGATAGATTATATGAGTACTATATCAACAAATGAAATAGACTCTAAAAGAGTTAAATTAATACTTAGATTTTTAGAAAGAGTGAACTAAAATTCTCACCAAATTGAATATTTAGAGTTTATTTCTGATGATGTGTTGATATTTATCATTTCTTCATTTTAATGCAAATAGTTATTTCCAAAAGAAAATACAGAAGAAGTTAATATTATAAGTATAAATCTTATAATTATTCTTAATTCTTTACTAAACTTTAATAATAAAATTGATTTCTAGGTTAATCTTTAAACAGCAATTTTTAATATAATATAAGGAAATTATTTAAAATCAACATTACCTAATATAAAATAGATTCTTTTCATTTAAATTGTGTATTTAAAAATATTTTTATTTAAATTGTGTATTTATAAATATTTTTATTTAAATTGTGTAATTAAAAATATTTTTATTTATTTAAACAAGTTCTTTCTTTAGTAAGATAGGTAGGCAACTTCTATTGGTTCTTGATATTTCTTGCTTTCAGATTCCCCTTTTCTAGAATAGCATCTGTTTCATTTTAGGTCGTTAATAAATTTTACAATGATCAGATTTTAATTCATTTATATAGCGTCATAGATTGCACTTTTAGCCTATTTTTATCTACACATATATTGACATTATTTACGTATTTTGAATATAAGATGGAATTCTAGAAAAAAATTAATTCAAACATAATTAAACTGAACTCTCTTAACTTTATTTGATTTTTAAGTAGAGTATGTTAATCCTTCTTAGCACAAATTTATAACCCGTAAATATTCTAATTAAAATAACTCTAATATAAGGAGGATTTAATATAGGAGAAAATTTTAAATAAGGAGAGAATTCTCAAACATAATTTTACAAAATCTCTCCTTAAAATAGAATATTTACGGTACATAAAATATTTTCAACTATCCAAACTCTCTTAATTTCACTTATATTATTAAAATATACAAATTTGCATCACTCTACTTTTTCAATAATTAAAGAATTAATCTGCTCTTGAGTATATTAGAAAATTATAAAAAAAGAGATTAGAATCTACAAAATTGGATATTAGAATAATGTAAAAAGTACATTAGGATTGATTGAAATATAATTTTTGAAAGTGAATAAAAAAAAGTATTTTTTTAAAAATATATTAAATAAAAGAGTTTTAATTTACCAAAAACAAATTATTAATCAATATTAATCAACACAATCGATGTAAAAGAATTTCTTTTAGATTACTTATCTTACTTACTTTTCTAAAATGAAATGATTATTATCATCCTTACACTTATTCAATTTTCAGTTTATAGTTTTTTTAACTATATAACTCTTTTAATAGATATAAAAGATATCTAATCTCTAAATTTAATCAATTATAGAGAATTACTTCTATTTTGAATCCAAATAGTTAGACTTATATATTCTCTCTAATTATCAAATAAATTATTATTGTTGGTTTAATGTCGTAAGCTTTCGGGTAATTCTAAACATTATTTAGACTAGTAATTAAAGTAGGTGGCAAATTTCTAGAAATTAAGGTAAATTACACAATTTCTTTTAGATATCAATATTCTAATAGATTTTGATATTATAAATGGGATTTAAAAATATTTTTTGTGTGTGTAGGTTTGAAATCAAATTCGAGTTTATTTCTGAGTTAATGAAATATAAAAATTATTAAAATAATACAAATTTAATTACAAAAAAACAGTAAAAACATTAAAATAATAGAATTAAAAGATGATAAAAAATATTGAGGAATCTATCTATGAAAATATAGTCTAATATAATTCTTAGATGAATAATAAAATAAATTAAAGCGATTTGGATCGTTTTCACAATTTAATTTAAAGTGTTAAAACTTTTAACGAATCTAAAATATGTAACTCAAAAGTTCCAATTTCAAAGTGGAGTGCAAAAGAGATAACGAAATGGTCTCAAGAAATAAAAAATAAAAATAATTTAAAATAAGATAATGAGCTTGTTGAGATATTGACTGTGCTAAATAGAGCTGTAGAAATAAACTCAAAACATAAAATAAGAGATGTTCAGTTCTATTCTATTTTATTTACTTATTGTAAAGATTAAAATCACGGAAGACTACTTCAGGTTTTAACAGGAGAAGGAAAATCTTAAATAATCAGTTGCTTAGCAGTTTTACTTAGCTTATCAGGTAAATGCGTGGATATTGTAACCAGTTCAGAAGTGTTGGCGAAAAGGGATTCTGAAGAAAAGCAATCTTTTTATTCTCTATTTGATTTAAAATGTTCACATAATATCAGAAAAGAGGATCAAGATGAAATTGTTTAAAACGAAAATGAAATATAGGAGTGCTATTCAAAGGAAATTAACATTGTCTATGGTACTGCTCATACATTTCAAGCAGATATTTTAAAACATGAATTCTATGGCAGAGGAAATAGAGGACAGAGATAATTTGATTACCTGATCATCGATGAAGTTGATAGCATGTTTGTTGATTCCAGAAACCATAGAACTTTAATATCCTCGGAATAGTCTGGATTTCAAAGCATCCTAATAATCCTTTAAAGAATATGGATGGAGCTATGCAGATTAGAGCATAGAATTGATCCAAAAACCTTCTAGTATACAATTTCAAATGAAAGTACTGGGGAAACTATTGAAGAGGGCGCTTAGGTTCATTTATGCAGAACTATTATTAATTTTATTGGAGATCTTAATGACGATTCTGGATACGGATAATTCATTTAACCCTTTTTCTTGGACTATATTAATCATAAGCTTTCTGTTTGGGCAGATAATGCTCTTAAGGCAAAGTTTAGGTTCAAAAAAAATAAATAATACATTGTAAGCAACGATATGATTTTACCAATTGATTATTAAAATACAGGTGTAACACAAAATAATACTCAATATTCAGATGGTATTTAATAGTTTCTTTAGCTGAAAGAAAACGTAACCTTAACAAATATCAATCTTATTACAAACTACTCATCCAATGTTGGATTTTTCAGAAGATATAAATCAAATTTATATGGTCTGACAGGTACTCTTGGTTCAGAGTGTATAAGAGGTTTCCTTCAAGAAACTTATAATACTAATTTTGCTTATATTCCACCTTTCAAAAAGAGACTTCTTAAAGAATTAAATCCTATAATCTAAATTGATAGGTAATAATGGATGAAAAAAATATCCTCGAATGTTGAATGGGCTATTCTTGAGAATTAGAGATGCTGCTTAGTCATTTGTTAAACAATATAGGATGTTTATGATATTTCTAGTTTTTTAAAATAAAGACAAGTTTTTGATCCTTCCAAAATGTTCGTTTATATGGATTCAAATGATATATCATAAGAATAAAAACTTTAAAACTACACAAATTCTGGGTGTGTTATTATTTCCACAAATCTAGCTGGTAGAGGGACAGATCTTAAAATCTCAGAAAAAGTAGAACGAAATGGTGGTCTACATGTTATATTGACTTTTTAACCTGCAAATTCAAGAGTAAAAGAGTAAGCATTTGGAAGAGCGGGAAGAATGGGATAAAATGGAACATCGATTCTAATAATTAATTAAAATTTAAATGCAGTAAGTGATGATATTTTAGATGAAAATACTTGTAAATATATTATGGAGGTAATTTAAAAATAAATAAATGTGTAAGAGAAATTAACAATCAGCGAAGCAAAAGAAGAAGTAAAGGATATTGTAGAATTAGATGAACTCTTTTCAAAATTCTCATAAGAGATTTAGAATTTTAATTTAAATAAATAAGATAGTGACTATCACCTTACTTTTAAAGCATTTGAATTCAGATTTGGTCTATTCTTGGATATTTTAAGTGAAAAATAAAAAGAAGAAAACAATAATAAGAGTTTAAGAGATTTTGAGTAAGATATCATTTAATTCTTCAAATAAATTAGAGAAGACTATGCAAATGGAAAGCTCGTAGTGAAACCATAAGATATGTTATTAAAAGGATTTTAAAATATTTAAAGAAATTAAGATAAGTAAGAAATAGATATTTAAATAAATAAAGCAAAGATTTCTGATAAGAATAATCCTATTCCTCATTATCTTTAAATGATGAATGATATAAAAGAAAAAAATTTTAATAATATATCCGATGAATTTAAATAATTTTCAGAAAAAATAGCTTTGAAGAAAACTGAACATTCAATGTTAGAATAAACATAATAGTTTTGCAATGAGATTGCAATTAAAGAGATTTAAGAATAACTTAAAATTGAGACTAAAGTACTAGAGGATATGAAGGTCTAATTAGAAAATCCGTTATCAAATGTAAAAATCTAAACAAATTTTGAAAATTTAAAAATCAAAGATCAACATTAAATAATAGAAAAATTCAATGAGATTGAAATTAAAAATATTTAAGAATAACTTAAAATAGAGACTAAAGTGCTAGAGGATATGAAGTTCTAATTCCAACCAGTGTAAAGTTTAGAAAATCCATTATCAAATATAAAAATCTAAACAAATTCTGAGAATTTAAAAATCAAAGATCAACCTTAAATAATAGAAAAATTAAATTTAAAAAATCAGCAAATCAAAGATTAACCTATGTCAATGGAGAATTAGAATTAAGAAAATATTAATTAAAATAAAATTATTAATCAAAATAATTTTGCACCTGTATAGCTCCAGTAAAACGAAAATAAATTTTAAATAAATGATAAGAATGCAATAGATAGTATTTAAAAGTAATAATATAAAATTATCTAAATGGATAAGATAAAAAAATAAGAGCTTCTTGTAAAGGATCTAAATATTAAGTTAAACACTCTCTTGGAAGATATTAATCTTTAAAAAATAAACATCAGTCATGATAAAAAATAAATCTAATTTCTTGACAGCCTCGAATAGTAGATGAAGGAAAATATCGATATTCTCAATTCGGCAAATGGGTAGAAGAATATTGACATAAAATTAGATTTTGAATAATCTACTTCTCTTAAATAATATATGACAAATCCTGAAGCTTTCAAAAATGTTAAAGAATTGTAAAAAGAATTAGAGAATCAAGGAATTCCTATTGTTGGAAAAGTAAGGATATAAAAGAAAAAAAGAAATTGGCTCAAATCTCTTTTTGTTATAGTATGTGGTATTATTTAAATAGTAGTTGGAGCTGCTATTACATACTTTTCAGTAGGAGCAGGTTCTTAATTAGGAATCAGCCTAATTGTGGAGGGAGCCTAAGATGTTTACAAAGGAGTGAGTGCACTTATAAATAATGAAGATATTGATTTAAAAGAATATTTTAAAACTAAAGTGATTTCACTTTCATTAGCATGTGTTTTATCAGGAGTAAAAGCATTATCAGAAACAAGTTAGCTTTTAAAAAAAGGAGTTCAGCACATATCCTAAAATGGTTTACTTTCTTCAACAAAATCATTTCTTTCTAAGGAAGTAATTTTTGGTGGACTTAAAAAGGCTAGTATAAAAGCACTTGAATTAAAGACTGCTTCGAAAATAACAGGATAAGTTATAGCAAGATAAAAATTAGAAGATATAGATAAAGATAAAATGAAAGCAAATTAAAATTAATTTAAAAACTCTATTCAATAAATTAAAAATGGTGTATTTGCAAAAAAAATTGTAGATATGCAGGAGAAAGAATCTAAATTTAAGAAAAATCTTCAGTCCATACAAGACTAAGTTGAATAATTTGTAGGACAATAAATAAGGAAGGATCATTTCCAAGTTGTATCAAAACTAGCATACTTACAATAATCAGCATCTTCAGAAGCTATAGAGAAAGTTCTAAATATTGGTTATAACGAAATAGACTATGTAAACAAAGATAATTTATTTTAAGAAATAATTAATATTCTTTCAGAAACTATTTTCGATATCAATAAAAGTGTTAGCTAAATTACTCCAAAAATAAAGAATCTACTCAATCAAATATTTAATAATATCAATAAACTGGAATGGTATTCTACAAATAAAAACTCTATCAATATTTACAAATCAATCTTAGAAAAAGTTTTAAAAACATATCCCGAAAAGAAATAGAAATAACTAGAAGAAACTATAAAAAATAAAAAATAGCAACTGGAAAAACAAAAAAATATATTTGATTAAGAGAATATTGATTATTAAAATTATTAAAAGCAGGTTGAATAAGAATTTTAATCATTGCAATAATAATCGAAGTAATTTGATCAATTTCAATAAAATTTAGAATAAATTAAATCGACTATTGACTTATATAGTTAATAACAAGTTAATAATTTTAATAATTTAGTAGAATAATAGAAATAAAGGGCTTAATAATTCAACTCAAATAAATCTTCTTTTGAAACAAAATAAAAAACTTTAGAAAACAAGGGCAATAGATTAAACTAATTAATAAATGAAATTAATCAATCTACTTAATCTTTTAATTCTTTCGTCAATGATTAAAATAATACTTTATAATCCGAAATGAATTCTATAAACAATATAATTAAAAACCAAAATTTCATGCAGAATTTTTCTAAAATATTCAGTGACTCAAAGATATTTGAAGATGATGACCTTACTATTAATTTATAGAATTTAAACAGGAATAGAGAAACTTTAAAGCAAAAATTATATTAATTATTTCAATCATCCGATTTAGCAAATGAAATTATAAGTTACATTTAATCATCTGAATTTAGCCAAGAATAAGTTAAACTCTAAAACTCCTAATCAATATTTATTGACTCGGTAGTTGATAAAACCAACGAAAAGATTATTAGCCCTCTTCTACATGAATGTTTAAACAGATTACTTTCAAAAGATGTATAGTTATTTAACGAAAGTGTAAAAAACTTTTCTTTTTAATAAGAAGAAGAGTGATTTGATTTATGATTTTATTGTTTTAGAAATTTATATTTCATATTTTTTTACTTTAATTTTATTAAATCAATATTAAAATGAGAAAAATTGTTAGAAATGTTATTACTAAATTAAGATTTTGTTTTGATTATAATTTTAATTATATATTAAATAATAAATTGGATATATAAAAAGTAGATTTAAATTATTGTATTTGAAGCATTTAAGGAGGGGGGGAGGGGGGGGAGCCTCAAACAGGTCAAATTTTATATTGAAGATTTCTAGAAGCATACAAAATTTTTATTCAAGAAGGATTATAATTTATGTGTTAAATTATGAAAGTATACAGTTTGTTAGGTTTCAAGATTATAAATATTAGTTAAATCCTAAAAGTTTACACTCCATTCATAGATTTAATACAGTAAAAAGGTTAATAAGAGTAAAGGTAAATTTACTAAATGTAAGATTCTTAATATAAGCTAATAAGAATAAAAAAGAAAATATTTAAAAAATGAACAATCATTAAATAACAAAAGAATGAATATTATTTTTATGTTTAGAATTTTACTATTGCAAATTCAATTATTTCAATAATGTTTTATCGTTAATAAATTGGAAATACATTGTTTATTATTTGGGTATATTTCTAAGGATTTTTAATAATATTCCTTTGCAAGTGACAAATGAAGCTAATTATGATAATATACTCCAATATTCATTATTGTAAGAGGGTTTTAATAATATTATAACTCATTTTTATAATATTCTAAAGATTTATTTAATTCATTATTCTTATCTGCCGCAACACCCAAAAAATGATAATAGTTTTTAAATTTTGCTTTTACTTTCAAATATTACATTTAGAGGTAAATGGAATATCTGAATTAATAAGCACTTCTTTCATTTAATTAAACATATAAATTCCAAAAATTGAGCTCATCACTATCTTTTTTTAATTTTAAGGCCATTTAGCATTACTAGAAAGATAATTCTTCTTCTTTATTATTATAATAAAATCTAGCTCTTATAAATGGAATTTACCAATAATTTGGACAAATTTACTCTGCTTTAGCTAAGTATTATTTGATCTGATCATTGCAAGAATTATCACCTAAACTCAACTTTATAATTAATATTAGAGCTTAATTAAGATAAATATCAGGATCTTAATCATTTATTTAAGTTGCTTCAAGTAAATATGATTAAGCTAAATCAATATTATAGTAAAACTATGATTAAATATAACTCAATTTAAGTAATGATTCTATAATTTCTTTTGTTTATAAACATTCCTATTCAATTTATTTAAATCTTTCTAAATCAACTGTTAGATCTCTAGAATTGTAATATTCACAATCCTTTTCTTAGTTTTTTTTTTGTGATTAATTATCCTATTAAATAACAGCAATTTATTATTGATTACATATACTCTCATATACAAACTTTCTTATCTAAGAAATAGAAGGCCTTTAGTTAGGATCAGGATTCAAAATAAATTGTATGATCTAATTACATACTTCATCTAACAAGGGAGCTTATTTTATTTCTGCCTCAGGTTGATTAAAGCTAGCTACTTGAAAGAAAGTATTTCCTCCGAGAAGACTTAAACAAATTCCTAAAGCCCAAATATCTCCTTTTTTTGATTATGAATAATTTTCAGAATTATTCTCAATTTATCCTATTAATTCTGGAGGATAATAAGCAAATACCCCCTTAAGATTATTAGATTATATTAAAGAAGCCATTATTTCTGTTTCTATCTTTTTAGCAAGCCCAAAATCACATAGTTTAATAACTCCATCTGCTGTTATAAGAATATTCCTAGCAGATAAATCCCTTAGTACATAATTAAGAGAGTGAAGATATTCAACTCCATCTAAAATCTAATTAAAAAAATGAAGAAATAATGATTGTGATATTTTATTCTTTCCTCTTTTTTAAATCCAATCATCAAGGGAACATTCGCAAAGGTTCATCTAAATAAAGTGATAAAACCCAATTGTATAGTCAGAATGGTATTCTACTATATTTTTATGTTTAATGGTCTTTAAAATTTCACTTTCTATTTTGCATTACTCAAATTTATCATCATCTATACCTCCAATTGTTTAGTCAATGATTGATTAAGCTTTAACTGCATATTTTTGTTTAGTTTTTATATCCTTTACGAATAAGACTAAACCAAAACCTCCTTTAGCTCCATTTTGAGTGATAGTTTGCAATCCCTTTTTTTCTAAAAGTTATTAAGATAATTTTTAGAATATTTTATTTTCTGAATCAACACTTGAATTCATTTTGTATTAGTAATTTCTCTTTAGGTATTGTTTAAAAGTAATTGAGTTTCTGATTATTTTCTTAAAAAGTATTTAACTAAAAATATCTTTATTTCATTAAATTTCTTTGGAAAAGTTTATGAGAAGATAGAGATCATTTAATTAAATAAATACCAAAATGATGATAAATATTTTATGAATGCATGTGTAAAATGGGATCCTTGGATTTTGGGATATTTGAGATATGAATGGGATTTTTTCTCCCAAAAAAAATTATTTTAGAAAAATCCCAAATTCCTAAGATCCCATTTTACACATGGACTCATATTTTATTGTATTTTGAAAAGAAAAGAAATTTCTTTATATTTCCAATAAACTAAAATTAAAGAGTAATTCAAAATTTAATAATATATGTTTCTTTAATTTTTGATTACTTCATGAAATTAAATTTATAATGAGATATCTATCTATTATTATTTTAAGAGTTATCAATAAAGAAAATTATTATAGTTATAAATTAAAAAAATAATGTAATCAAATAGACCTAATCAGTTATCAAGCAAGAGAGATCTTTTTTATTTTTTATTTTTAGTTTTTCTACTACAAAATTTAATAATTTTAAAAACAATTCTTATAACTTGCTTGTAAATTTTTATAATCCTTATGAAATAGTAAGTAATAAAATTTTTGCTAATCAAATTGAACACTTTATCTTTAATTTGAACGGTGTGGTTGTTATTTACTATAGTTTATTCCAGTAATTTATAAATCTTTTTATGAATAATGAATTGATTATCAAATTATTAAATTTCTATAAAAGAAAGAGGATAGATTATATGAGTACTTTATCAACAAATGAAATCGACTCTAAAAGAGTTAAATTAATACTTAAATTTCTAGAAAGAGTGAACTAAAATTCTCATCAAATAGAATAAGTAGAGTTTATTTCTGATGATGCTATTAGAGTGAATTGGTTTTAAGATAATGAGAGAGACAACATTAGTTGTAGCTTTTCTAATTTGTATCATTTTGACAGATAAAGCAAAATGATTGGAAATAAAATAAATGATTTCCCTCTGCAAATTTAAACAAATATTTAATCTACTTCTCCTGAAAATACTAATAAAGTGATTGTATAATAAGTTTAAGATAAAGCGAAATAAAAATAGTATTAGGTTTTAGAAGTTTATAGGAGCGAAGATGTTATTTCATAGATAAATTTATCTGATTATCATGAAAATATATTAGATGATCCAAGTGTAAGCTCTAAAATATCTTGGAATAAATTGGAAACTAAGTTCTTATACATGGCTTAGGTATGAATCAGAATGCATTAATGATTATAATATCTATTCTAAAAATATATTAGGTTAAGAAGAAAGAAACAAAAACATATTTTGAAGTAGAAGAAGATAAAGATTTAGAGGATGTAAATAGAAATTATTAATATAATTAAGATTTTGGTGAAGGAATGTCTGATATTACTTAAATTCATTTATTTGAGTATGACATTGAAAGAAACACCCTTTGCAACATTTAAATACCTGAAAATATATTTCCATGTTATCCTTAATACTTGGATGACAAGGGAGATTAAATCATTTTATAGGGATATAAAATTCACCCTGAATTTAAATATTCAATACAAGTCCTTAATAGATAAGTCAATATCTATCATTTATTCAGCCTATAACGCAAATAGTTATTTCCAAAACAAAATAAAGGAGAAGTAAATGATATGA
Organism: Tetrahymena borealis; assembly: GCA_000260095.1. Lineage (NCBI taxonomy): Eukaryota > Ciliophora > Oligohymenophorea > Hymenostomatida > Tetrahymenidae > Tetrahymena > Tetrahymena borealis. The sequence continues at coordinate 129,927 of JH651290.1, read as the reverse complement.
GTATAAATCTTACAATTATTCTTAATTCTTTAGCTAAACTTTAATAATAAAATTGATTTCTAGGTTAATCTTTCAAGTCAATTTATTAAAATAATATTGGAAATTTATTTAAAATCAGCATATGATCAAATAAAAAATAGATTCATTTTATTTAAATAATGGAATTAAAATAATCTTTATTTTAACTTTTTAGAAGAAGACAAGAAAACTGAATACAAAATCATCAGTTAAGATCAAGTATGCTTAAAACCTATTGTCAGCTATGATGGGAAGAAAATAGCTTATTATGGATCACCTCTAAACCCTTCTCATCTAAATTATCTTGCTTTGAAAGTCATTAATACTACTGATTGGAGTATTGAGGAGATATTATCTATAAAAAATGAAAATTTAGCTGATAAAAATGAATTTATGGGAGTGTGTAATTATGGAAAAGATTTAAGGAATTCATTTTGGTTGAATGACAGCAAACATTATACATTTTCATCTTTAATTGGTCCATCCGTAAACTCTTATATTGTAAATACTGAAACCAAAGAAATTTCTAGCTTTAAAGAAAATAAAATGCTATCATAAGAGTTTCAAGTTATTCATTACAATCCAAGACATAATGCACTATTTGCTACTTATGTTAATCTTACTGAGCCTAAGTGCTTAGCTTACTTAAGTAATTTAAATCTAAACTAAGATGTATAATAGATTACTAATAATACCAAGTGGTAATATATAAATCTAACCTAAGGGAAGGCTTCAATTTTTCCTTCTCTTAGAGATTTCGCTTTGAAAAATGTAGAAGAATAGGTAATTAAATCTGGAGAATCAACAGGATGCTTATTGAAAATAAAATATTTGGATAAGGAGGGTTTACCTCAAGAATTATTAAACTTATTTAATAATAATGAAATTCTTAATCCTTTAAATTACAAAGATGAAGAGAGACCTCTTATTGTTGATATACATGGTGGGCCACATGCTAATTATGGAGGAGAATTTACATTAGCTAACATCTATTATCTTTTATAAGGATATAATATTTTGGCTCCAAATTTTACAGGTTCAGGAGGTTTTGGATAAGATTTTATTAATAAGTTATTAACTAATATTGGAGACATAGATGCTAAAGAAATAATTGACATGGTGGATTAAATTGTATAAAAAAAACTTTGTAATCCTAAAAAAATTATTATTGCTGGAGGTAATAAATATTGATAAATAAGCAGATTTATTAATAAAATAATTATAATTGAATAAATAAGGTAGTTATGGTGGCTATTTAGCTCCAATTTTAGCCTCTAAGTACTCAGATAAATTTATTTGCTGTGTTATTAGCAATGCTGTGCTAAATATCCCGTTTACAATAAATATATCAGGTTATTTATTTTAATTTTTATTAATTTAATTCTTATAAAATAATTCCTTATAATATTTATCATTATTTTTGATTAACATATTTAGACTTACCTGACTGGTCAATGGCAGAAAGCTTAGGAAAGAATATGAATTGGAATTTAAATGGCAATGATTACAAAAGAATGTTTGAATTATCCCCGATGAGTATGATAAACAAAGTACCAACTTTGAATATTGCTAGTGCTAAAGATAAAAGAGTACCTTATTAATAAAGTCTTGCTTATCATTCATAAAATATTTTCAATGGAAATTCAATTGAAACATATATCTTTGATGATTAAGGTCATGCTTTAGTGGATTAAGTGCATCCAATTTTTGGTGCTTTAATTAAATAAATTACCTTTATTGAAAAACAAATCCTTAAGTAGCATTTAAGAAGTTGATCTATTTCATTTAGAATTACTCAAATTACAATCTTAGCTATATTTAGTGAATGAATCATTTTAAAAATAGAAACTTTTTAAATTAAAGATTCATTTATTAATATTGATGCTAAGTATTTAGTTTATTCATTTATAGTACACAATCATAAAATAAGATTTATAAGAGGAAGTTTTATACTTAATGCGCGCTAACCACTAATCATTAATTTGTTGATTACTGTAAAATAAAGTTTATCGCATATTTTTTTAATGAAATAATGTAAAAATAATGAAAAATAAAATAATCTCCTTAATTAATTAATTAAATTAATATCTATCTATAGTACTTTGTTTACATACAATATTATTCATTTAATAAGAATTCATTTCTGATCAACTTTTTATATCTGGCATTAATTTAATTATAAGCAGCTACCTTAATTGTTTTTCTAAGTAAAAACTTTCTTTTTTTTATTTTAAGTAGTCATATGTAATCAATCAGATGAAAAAGAGAAAAAGAATTTTATTTTAATTATATAAATATTTATAATACCTAATTAGATCTAACAAATTAAATAAATATAAAAAGTTAAAAAGAATAAATATAATCTATAATTTTAAATGGAAATCAACCCAGAAACAGCCTATAAATCTAATATTGATAAATAGAGCATTCTTATTATTGGTGCTGGCCCTACTGGTATTTTATCTGTCAGACACCTAAAAGATAAATCTAATATAATATGCATTGAATCAAAAGAAGACATAGGAGGAATGTGGCATAAAGATAAATACACTGAATAAAATCATCCTAATTTGGAAAAAAATGCATACTTTAGAGATAATGGAGTATTACATTCCTCCCTTTATGAGAACTTAATTTCAAATTTACCTAAATTTTCAATGATGTATAAAGGATTTCCTGTTAAAGAAGAGTATCACGAATTCATGAAAAGCGAAGAGTTCTATGAATATTTATAAGAATATTGCAAATATCATGATATTAAAAGACATGTACTCTTTAATACCTATGTTTAATCTGTAAGGCTTTCCCAGAATCTTACCTAAAAAGAAAGAGAAAAAGTTAACTTTGAGATTAATAAGAGATTTTTAATAGAAGTATCATCAGCTGAAGATTATAATAAGGATATTAAATACTTTCAAGCAGATAGTGTTATTGTAGCTAATGGACATTTTTCAGTAATTTATTTCATAAAAATATTTTTATACAATTATTTTATTCTCTTATTTAGAAACCAAATTATCCTGAGATTTAAAATGAAGATTTCTTTGGTGGTTACAAACTTCACATGCACTATTTAAGAGAAAATACTTTCTCTCAATTTACTGATAAGCACCTAGTAATCTATGGCAGTAACTTGTCTGCTCAGGATGTTATAGCTATCGTGCTTAAAAGAAATAATCATCTATAATAGCCTAAAAAAATAACAGTAATAGGTAATCCTCAAATGACAATATATTTGTAGAAATCAAAATCTTATAAAGTAGAACTGGAGTAAGGAAAATTGAGATTTGTTGGTGGATAAATTTCTCGGTTTGACTCAAAAAATTCATTAATATTGGGATCAGGTGAAAAGATTGAAGATATTGATTGTGTGCTTTATGCAACTGGATATTAATTTTCCCTACCTTTCTTAGAAAAATTCTCTGATATTGATAATCTTCTAGATTTTTATAACCCTTTTACTAGAAAAAATTGTTTTGGTCCTCTCTATAAGAAAATGTTTTGCATTAAAGAGCCTCACTTAATATTCCTTGGATGTCTTTAAAATACAATTTCAAATCAACTTGGATTTGAAAGGTAAGCTATTGTAGCTAGTTTATTTGTGACTGGTTAAATAGATCTGCCTTCTAAACAAGAAATGTAGAGCGAATTTGAATAAGAAATATCATCTGCTAAAGCTTCTAATCTTGATCTTAGAGACTTTTTCAAAGTTTCATTCTTTTTAGGAGGAATGAATGAAATATAATATTTCAAGTCTCTAGCAGTCCTTTCAAAAATGGAATTTGATAATGAATTTAATGAATACCTTATAAATACTATCTTACCTGCCTTGAATTATATCATTACAAATGGTGAATATCCTACTTTAAAGTCTATGTTCTTCACTAATTAATTTCCTCAAAACTATAGTCCATCTCTAAAATTTTTTTGATTGAGATTATAAAGACTGAAACTTGTTGATATTCTAAATAATGAATAATTAATATAGAAAATAAATATAAATAATGACATTTACTTCTAAAGTTAATTTATCTGTTAAATTATTAATAGTAATATATATTTATTTATATTATTTAGATTTATCATTTTTATTATTTATTTTAAACAATCAATATTCAGGTAAAGACTTCATAAGTTATCAATAGGTAAAAATTCAATTAAATATTAAGGTCTTTTGCTGGTTTTGAAATTTTAAAATACACTTTTTATGAAGTAATTTGTTAAGATAATCGTCATACCAATATCTGGTACAAATTTAATATCTTTTACAAAATTTTTTTAATGTAAAAATAATAAGAGATATAATTTTATAGATAGAGATAAATCGCTTATTATTTTATAAATGAGTAAAATTTACTTAAATTATTAACTTCTAAAAAAATTTAATAAAAAGATATATTATTTTATTGCTTCACTAACTTTTTGAATTCTAATCATAAATGGTAAATAATTCACATATTTTTTCAAAGCAACAATTAATCTTAGATAAAAAATTAAAGATTCTATATTGCTTATACAAAAAGAATTCAAATTTAATATCTGGAATTACTCATAAAGTAAAAAAGAATATGAAGGATAGATAGATAGATTTGTTAGCTATAATTTTAATAAAAAATAGTAAAAAGATAGATGAAAAGTAAAAGTAATAAAACAATGTAATAAGTTAAATTTATTCTATACATAATTTTTTTTGGGATTCTTAAATAATGTAAAAAAAATATAATTATGCTATCAATTTCTTAAATGGCTTCTTTATTATCATTTAAATTCTATCTTAATTGAACATATAATCATAGAATTTTATTATTTTAAAGAAATAAAGTTTGGGATTATTACTTTCACTAAATAAGAATTAATTAAAATTTACAAATATATATTTTTTCTAGAGAGTTTGACTTATTTTGAAAATTTAACAATATTGAAAATTAAGATAATAATCTATGTTTTATTAATGTAAAGTTTTTGTAATTTATGATCTTTCTTTTCTTTTATTTATCATAATATAGTTTAATATCTATAAGAATTAACTAATTTTATGTGTAACCAATCACACTCATAAGTTTATAATTTAGAAATGTAGTATGCTCAAGTAATTCTATCATGTGAATATATTTAAAATGAAATATGAACCCTACTTTCTTCTCTCTATCCCATAGCTACATGCTTACAAATAATTTTGATTAAAGTTGAGGTATTCTCAGGTAAAATAAAGTTTAGTGATTTATGAAAGGGGTAAAAAATTCTTATAATCATTTTTGCAAGGATCATAATATAAAGAAAAAATACTAATATTTAATATCTATGTTCAGTCAGTAAGACTTAAATATAAAATTTCTATTGGGGTAAGATGTTAGGTTAATTTAAAGTTAAAAACTATCTAATTGATCTAATAATTAAACTATCAACATAAGAAATCTACAATAGGATTAGATTTTGGATTTAGTGTCTAAGCTTATTTTTAAATTTTAAAAAAGAATATCTAAAGTCATTTTATTCTTTCAATTTAATAAAAATAATTGATTTGTTATAATATAAAAAAGCCATAATAATTGAGGGTGGTATATAAATCTGTATCCTCTCCATATACTCTAAAATTATATTCTTAAAAAAGGAAGGATGATCTATTGAAAACTATTAACAATGTCTTTTTCTTTTTACTTAAACCAAAAAAAATCACTCTACTCTCTTAAGACTACTTCTTTTAATAGGTAGTAAGACCCTTTATTTGGCCATGAGCCAATGAAGGTAATAGACTCTATGTTCTTCATTTGAATGTTGACTAAATTTATTTAAAAAACTTTTAATATCGGAGATGCTACATTTTGCATGAATACTCACCCAGTCTCACCCTATTAATTTTTTAAAAATTTGATTTATTTTAATTTTATTGGTAAGGAATATTTCTAAATTTATCATATTATTATTTAAAAATTCTTTAAATAAAGATTTTAACCTATTTAATAATGAAAAGTAAGATTTATTAAATAAATTAGGCTAGTTTATTCATTCATTCATTTATTTATTTATTCTTATTATGTATTCTTTTAATTCTATAAATACTTTTCAGCAATAATTAATTCTACTTTTCATTACTATTAAAACGATATTAATTTAATTAATCAATATTCAATTTATGATACTACTCGCAGATTTACTTTCCACTTTAATTGATAAAATCCTATTAAATAGTTATTTATTTATCTCTTATCTATAATTTTATTCAATTTTAATTTGTGGAGAAAAATAGATCAAAGTAATTTGTTCATCTTAAAAATGTAAGTAAAATTAGAGAGATATTGCTTTATTTATTAAGATGGATTAATTATCTTTAATGAAAAGTAATATCAAAAAATAATTTTTAGTTTAAATTTAATAGTTTGAAATATTTTTACTAAATTAATACATTTTATATTTTACTTATCATAATAGTAAAAATAATAAATAATTCATTTTTATTTATCTCCCTCCTTCTCCTCAATTCTGTTAAATTCCTCCACTTTATATTTATTTTGTAAAAATAAACTGGATAATATCTTTATTAGAATAAGATCTGTTTTTAGGATAATTAGAAAATATAAAAATAATAAAACAATTCAGGAGATAAACCTATCATAATGGATTCTAAAAGAATAAATCTTATTGTATAGTTTTTAGAGAAAGTATACTAAAGCTCTCATGCTATAAAATCTGTTGAGATGATCTCTAGCTAAGCTGTTAAAGCTAATTATACTCAAAATAATGTCAGAGATAATACAAGCTCCAGCTATTCTAATATCTATTTATTTAATGAAGAAAAAAGAGAGATTGGATAAAAGCTTAATAACTTTCCTATTTAAGTTTAATCTAACACATCTGTTACCTCTCCATCAGGTACTTTTAGAGCAATTGTATAAAAAGTGTAAGACAAAACTAAAACAAAGACTACCTAAGTGATTGAAATTTATAAAAATAAAGATATAATTTCTTAGTTTAGCCTAGCTGATCATCATGAATAAATTCTAGACGATGAAATAGTGGGAAGTGCAATAGTTTGGAATAGATTAGAAACAAAATTTCTTTATATAGCTCAAGTAAATTATTTTTTATCTTTAATTCTAGAATTGATTTTTAAAATATATATATATTTTTATAAGGTAAAATAAAAGCCAAGTAAGACTTATTTTGAAGTAGAAGAAGACAAAGATCTTGAGGATGTTAAAAGAAAGTATCTTTACGAACAAGACTTTGGTGAAAAAATGAATGAAATAACTAAAACTGAACTTTTTGAAGTTGATATTGAGAAGAATTAACTTTCTAATATATAAATCCCTGAAAATATTTTCCCTTGTAATCCTTAATATTTAGATGAAAAAGGAGAAGAAATTATTCTGTAAGGATATAAAATCCACCCTGAGTTTAAGTATGGTATTCTTCATTGCTTTAACAGATATATTGATATTTTCCATCTCAAAAACCTTTAACGTACCTAACTCTTTCCTAAACCTCCTAAAGAAGAAGGAAAGGATTAAAGTAAGTTTATATTAGTTAATTTATTTATTTTGGTTAATTCAAATTGTATATAGTAGTATTATAAGCTATTAATTTAATTTAATAACAGCTACTTAAGAAAAAAAGAATGTTGATTTCAAAATTATAAGTTAAGATGAAGTTTCTTTTAAGCCAATAATAAGTCATGATGGTAAAAAAATTGCTTATTTTGGAGCTCCTTTAAGTCCAGCTCACTTAAATTATCTTGCTTTAAAGATAATTAACACAAATGATTGGAGTATTGAGGAGATTTTGCCAATTGTGAAAGATAATTTGGTTGAATAAGGTGAGTTTATGGGAGTGTGTGGTTTTTATAGCGATCTAAAATATTCATTTTGGTTGAATGACAATAAGCATTTTGTATTCTCTACTCTTATAGGATCATCTTTAGGTTCATATATTGTCAATACTGAAACCAAATAGCTAGATAGATTTAACTAAAATAAGTTTAAAACTGATGAGTTTTAGGTTATTCATTACAACCCTAAGTATAACACGTTATTTGCCTCCCACACAAATATAAGTGGACCTTCTTCTTTAGCATTCCTCAAAAATTTAGATTTAAGCAAAAGCACTGAACAAATAGCAAAGAATGCAGATTGGTAATATATATCTTTAACATAAGGAAGTTCTTCTATATATCCATCTCTTAGAAATTGTGGTTTGAATTTCTTAGAAGAAGAAACAATCTAGTCAGGAGAGGTTACTGGTATTCTATGGAGAATTAAATAATTTAACTAAGAACAAATCCCAAAGGAGTTAATGGAATTATATAAAAATAATGAAAAATTAAATCCCTTAAACTATCAAGATTCAGATAGACCTCTTATAGTAGATGTCCACGGTGGTCCTCATGGAATGTATACTGGAGATTTTATTACAGCTAACCTCTATTCTCTCTTATAAGGATATAATATTTTAGCGCCTAATTTTACTGGTTCAGGCGGGTTTGGTTAAAATTTGATTAATAAACTTCTCTCAAATATTGGAGATATTGATGCTAAAGAGATTATTGATATGATTGATTAGGTTATTGATAGAAAACTTTGTAATCCTAAAAAAATTATCATTATGGGATGTAAAATTAATTTTAGAATTAATAAGATAAGATTTTAATTTAAATTTTATTTTAGGTAGCTATGGTGGATATATGGGAGCAATAATGGCTTCTAGATATTCAGATAGATTCTTGTGTTCCTTTTTGATGAATCCTGTAGTGAATATACCTTTCACATTTAACATATCTGGTAAACTAATGATAAATAGAATTATTTTTATTTTAATTGACAAACAATAAATATAAAAAGACATTCCTGATTGGAGTCTAGCTGAAAGTTTCGGAAAGAAAATGACATGGAATTTAACAGGAGAAGATTATAAGAAAATGTTCGAATTATCTCCAATGAGTTTACCAAATAAGCTACCTACATTAAACCTACTTGGTGTAAAGGATAGAAGAGTCCCTTATCAATAGAGTATTGCTTATCATGCTTAATCTGTCTATAATGGAACGGATATTGAAACATATATATACCCTGAATCAGATCACTCTCTAAATGATTCTTTGCATACATTTTTTGATACTGTTCTTAAACAAATTATTTTTGTTGAAAAAAATTTATTGAAGGTATAATGAATGAATGAAAGAATGAATTTATTTATTTATTTTCATTTGTTGAATTATTTTATTTACTGAAGATTATTTTAAATTTAATTTTACATTTAAATGATCCTAATTATTAATTTTAGATTAAATGTAAGTATTTTTGGAATAAAGTAAGTGCTTTTGTATTTTTTAGTATTTCTGGTTTGTTTGTTTAATAATTCTTGAAGCCTTATAATTTTAAAAAGTAAATTGATATTTCTAAAAATAATCTAATTTATCATTTAAATTGCTAATTTTCATTCTAATTTTAATGAATATTTTCAAGAGTATTTTAATTATTTCTTGATTGGGTTTTTAATTTATTTAATTATTATTTCTGAATAGATAACCCTTTAAAAATTCTATATAATAATAAATAGAAAAAAGAATAAATCGAAGTATTAATTTATAATATTATACAAATACAGTCTCCTATATATATTTAGGAAGAAAATAAATTTAAATATATTAATAATGGATGGATGATACATCAATTTGTTTAGCAAGGTACCTGATAAGATATTCCTAATAATTCTTTGATAATGTCATGTCGAAATATATTTGTTACCTTACTTTATTTATAATACTAGATTGATTTGATTACTCTTTTAAACAATTTCCCTCTTTGAAGACAGATGTTCTGGGTAGGTAAAGTAAAATGATTAAAATATATGTGATTCAAGCTTAATTTTTCTCCAATAAGTTAGATAAGTGCAGACATTTAATCTTTGGACAATATTTTTACAGTGTCTGTTAGAATAATGTAGGATTAGAGATTTTCAAAATCAAACAGACTTTTTATGATTTTATCTATACATTCTCTGTTTAATTAAAATGTTGATCTAAAACCTAAATTGATCGAATTTAATTTTTTATAAGGAGAAATAAGGTCAATAACCTCTTATATCTTTTCTTGGTCAGATATTTACTCATTTTAAAACCCCAAATTAATATTAAATTTGAAATGCCTTAAAAAGGATTTAGAATATTCTAAAATGGATTTGACTATACAAATAGGAGTAAAGAAATCAGAATTAGAATTTAATATACTAATAGAATTGTTTTATTTTAGGACTCTGTGGTAATTATCAAAGCTAATATCGATATTACTAATATATTGAATTATCTCTAAATTATTTTCATTCAAAAATATCTCTGGAAACCCAACTAATTTTAGAAATTGCAAGGTGCCTTACTTACATTTTACTGCATTAAACAAATCTTAATAGGTTTCCATATCTGCTTGTTCTGAGTTTAAAATGTTTATTTCAACACTCTCAATGCTTTTATTTTCTTAGATCCAATTTGTTATGTTATTAATATTCTAAGTCTGTTGATCAGGATTTTTAATAAAGTTGAGATTAATTTTTAATTTAGACAAATTTTTAAAGCAAATATATTCTATTATATTATGAGAACAAGGACAATAGGCGAGATTTAAGGATAAATCTTCAATAGATTCTAATTTAATTATTTCACTAGGTTTAGTCATCACAACTTATGTTGAAAAATTCAAAATGAGTTCTAACTTCTTTAATTCACTGAATTTACTAATATTTTCAATAATAGGAAGCAAATCAAATTATACTCTTACTTAAGAGAAGCACAAAATGAGTTGTTGTAATTGATTGCACTCTAATTAAAATTGGATAATATCACATAGGCTATTATAGATTTTCTGATTATATATTGATTAAGCAAAATATAAGGCAAACTTTTTTATTCCTTGAATTCTTTTGAAGAAATTGAAGAGGAAATTATCATCATCTAGAGATTATTCTTCTTCTTAAAAGCTATCTTGCTAATTAATTGTTAGAGGCTGGAAATTCAATGAAATCTCTTAAAGATGATTTGCAATAAATTCTTTTTTAGAGCTAGCAAGTATTTATCTAATTGTAAAGTATAGAGATCTTACATCTAATACTAAGTGGAGATTATCTAAACTATCAATATTTTCTGCAATAAATCTTGGTATAGAACGTTTAAAATTACTTTGTTCATTATTTATTGGAGATAAACTAAGCTGTAGAGTTTTAAGATTTTTGATTTTATCTTAGCAAGATAAAAAATCTGAAATATACTTCAAATCATGGCTATTAAAATAAAATATTTAAATCTCCTCTATACTAGGTTATAAATCGAATATTCTCTTAAGGTGATTACATAAAGAGTAAGCGTATATTACTAATGTCTTAAATTAAAATGTTTTCAAGGCAGCAACCTGCCAATCTATTATTGATTATTTAACTTCGATAACACTGGATATCTATATTGTCAATTTAGGGATCTCTTTCTGTTAAAATACTTCTAGATCAAATTAATATTAATACTAAAGCTATTGATCCATACAGTAATATGGGAAATAAAATAAAACAGATGAAAATTTTGATTTTTCTGAATTAAAGCGAATGTTTGCAGAAATTTATTCCAAGATTTCTTAAGTTTCTTTGCTCATTTTAAATGAAAAAAGGTTTTTTTAATTGATTTTTGATGATTGGACAATAATATATAAATTAATTAATCTTGTTTCTGAGTATATAAAGAGAAATTTTATCACTTATTAGGCATCAAAAATATCAGAATTTTACTTAAATCCTTATTCAATATTTCTTGTAGACACTAACCAATAAATATTAGAGGTAGACATTTAAATTGATATTCTGAGATATTGTAGCAGATTTAGCATGTTAATACCTATATAATATACTTGTCTACAACATGTATGATTGTTTACAAGGGTATCCATTTATTTATTTCTTTCTTTCTCTAGTATAAAATATCTAATACTTTATTATGAGATGCCTATCATTATTCAAAAAGATATTATTTGTTAATAGAACTAAAGTCTACTTATTATTTAAGTGCTTTTAATAAAAATAAAAATTGTAGGTTCAAATTCTTTCTTTCTTGTATAAAAGTTTAGAGGTAAATGCTTATTTAAATGAATTTAAAAACTATTTTTAAATTCCTTGATTTTTAAAATTATTTATCTAATTCATTATTTTGATTTTTATGATTTAACTTCATTTTAATTTTAAAATGAAGTATACTTTTTAGGAAAAGAGAAAATGGGGAAGAAAGTTTATAAAGATTTATATGCTTACAAATTAACAAATAATATTTATTAAATTTTAAATTTAGATATTATGATTTAATTTCTAAAAAAATAATATTTTTAAGTAAAGTATAAAATTTGGCAAATAGATTGCTACTTTTCGATAACTAATACAAAGAGGAAGAGATGAATATTATTGAAGAAAATATATAATCAATAATCTATTATAATTAAAATAAACAATCAATCAGATATTATTATTATAACAATCTAATAGATGATGAAAATTAATTAATCTATTACCTATTATTTTACCAATAAAAAAATACTTAGAATCAAAATAAATCTTTTAATTCAAAAGTAACAATTATTAATAGAGTCTCCCTCCTTCTTTCTATATTATTAAAGCAAAATAAAAAAATGAAGAAAGTAATGTTGAGATTTGTATTTTTACTATTAATATCCTCATAATGAACTAATAAAATCTTATTTTACATTAAATTTAGTATAAATAAAAATCGTTAGATGTTTGTTGAATAAATAATTGAAATTATACCCTAAATACAGCTACTAAATCAAATCTTATAATAATGAAGTAGAGCATAGCAATAAAGAAGATATATGACGCAAAAATTAAAAGTAAGGAATGTTTTTAGCTCAAACATAATAAATTAAAAAACTTCGATTTAATTAAACATTATTTATTCATTAAAAAAATACAAATAGTAGTTACCAATCAATCAGGAATTATGGGAAACAATCACGAAAAAAACTTCAGCAAAAAGCAAAGAAAGATTTTAGTTTTAGGAGTCCAATAGAGTGGAAAATCATGTATGACGAATATCATTTGAAGGATAAATAAATATTGTTTTAATTGGTTAATAAATTACAGGTTTTGTTTAAACCATTAATGGTAAAGATGTCAATGACAAATCTTATGTAGAGACAGAAGATCTTGATATCATAGATGTTAAGAAAGAGAAATTCTGGCTCCAATTTTATGTAAATTTCAGATTTTAAGATTAAAAATGAAATCCTATTTGTTTTTGTTAAAAATATTTTCAGGATTTTGCAGGATGTGAAAGAAAGAGAATTTTCTGGAGACATCACTATATTGGTGCATAGGGAATTGTTTATGTGATTGATGGTAGCACAATGGAAAACTTTTAGCAATCACTTGAAGCTCTTACTCAAATATTGAAGGAGAGAAATCTTGCTAATGTTCCACTTTGTGTATTCATCAATAAATCAGATGTAAAAGTAGAAAATGAAATAAAACATAAAATAGAGCTCTTGGTAAGAGATGTAGCAACTCCTGGGTAAATGTTTATAAAATAAATAATATATAATATTCATAACAAGATACAATTTGCAAAGAATCAGTAAACTAATAATATTAGTTAATTTATTTAACATAAAATAGAGATACTCATAGAACGGTGAATAATATTATTGGAAGCAATAAAAATAGTAAATTTCTTGATATATTTATATTCTTTAATTTAATTCATGATATTACCATTTATATGCATTAAACTTTCAAATATTTATTATAGAAGAAGGACATTAGTAGGTAATAGAGTGGTTAGGAAAGACAATGACTCCAATCTGATTCTTTTTAAGTAGTTAATGATTAATTAGATTTTCTTTCTTTCTTAAATATAAAATATGTGGTTCATTTATATTAATCTTTGTAATATTTGTAAATTTTAAAGAAATTTGATAAAAAATAATTGAGTTCATTTTTAAATTTTGGTTGTTCTTGTTAGTGATAGATTTTATAAGAAAACAAATAAGGTATTCCTCATATTAATTACTTTACAAGTGTTTTTTAAACCTTATTATTTATTTTTTAATCTTGTTTTTGATAAGATTCGCATTCTATCTTTCTAAGAATCTTATAATCATATCTCAGCGATAGTTTGCCAAGAATAATTTATAGTTTTTAGATAAAAAACATTAAAAAAATTAATCAATTTTTATAAAAGAACTTAAAAAAAGTAATAAAGCAGTATTTTTAGAGTGTAAAAGTGGATTAATTACAATAGAAAATGAGTTGGGAGTCGTTTAAAAAGGAATATTATAGTTTAGAGAACTCTTTAAAACAAGAGGTTAATCAAATAAGTCAAATATCGTTAAATATTTCTAAATAAATGAGCGATTTTGAGTAATAATGATTTTTTAATAGTAATTGGGTAGGATGATAATCATTATTTACATTGAAATAAAGAACAGTAGATCATGAAAGAGGAGTGAAAAAATAACATAATGGGAAATAAGGAAATACTTTAGCATAAAATTTTGAAGAATTTAATGTTCACGATAAAGAAACGAAAAAGATTTTAGAATAAGTAAACATAAAAAATAATTGATAACTATAAAAAGTAATGTAGAGTATAATTTAATAATAAAGATAGATAAGTTGATTTCTAACGTGGAGGTTAAATAGGAGGATAAATAAGCTTTTGTTAAAAATAATTTGATGCAAAGATTCAAAGAAATACAAAAAGATCATTATAAAGAATATAAAAGACTACAGGTATGTATAATATAATATTTACTTAAGATAGATAAATATTCAGTCAACATCAAAAACAATAATATTGATTGATTGATTCATGTAGAATCAGAAATTTTTTCTATTTTCTTAATTTTATAAAAACGAAATATTTTTTGATTGCCACATCTTTACATATTCTTCATTAATTAATTAATTAATTAGAATAAACCCTTCACCTTCAACATTATTTAAATTGAATACTATTTATTTAGTTATTCTTAATTTATATAGATTTTTCATACCTTTAATCACTCAATTTATTAAATAAAAGTAAAGTGTAGATTTTAACAAGAAGAAGTTACAATTATTTGAGTAAGCTGCATACACAAAATCATAGAGAAATCATAATGGAGAATCTAATTATGAATAAGACGAAGAAGAAGATAAGCAATTTATATAAAATAGTATACAATTAGACTCTTCCTTAAATAAAAGTAACAACATAATTAGGTAATTACTAGAATATTTTTACTCAAATTAGCCAATAAATTTACTATTTATTACATACATTTCACTCAAATAGAATTTTTTTAGTAAAGTTTAAAGTCATGCAAGTCTTTGTTATAAATTAAGAATAAATGATTTCTATTAATCTAAACATAAACTATATTTTGTTAAATTTATAGAGAGGCATAATAAATTAAAAGTTAGTTGAGTAGCTAAAGATAATCTCTAACAGTATCTAACTCTAAGATGGAGTAAATTGCAAGTAACATTTCATTTCTTTGATAGATTTCAATTTATTCGTTTAATTTTTAAATTTTAATAAAAATTTAGATGCTTTACCTTAGATTGAGTAATTTTTAATGAAAATAAAGTTTGCTGAACATAAAAGATAAATAATAATTTCATTTTTTATAGCAATTTGTATAATTTTAACAATTAAAAAGCTATTATTCGGTTGATGTTTATTTATATTTTTGTGGTATTTTTCTAATCTTAATAGATCCTAAAAAAATTCATAAATGAAAAATACTCATTTACTGAATATGATCATTATTATCATTATTATTTTTTACTTTTGTTGATGTTCTACTAAAAATTACAGATATTCTTTAATTCAGTAATTAAATTATTTTGATTGATTCATTGATCGATAATTTTTCAAACAAAAGGATAACTGTAAAATAAACTAAAATAGAAATTCAATTGGTATTAAAATGAGCAAAGTAGATAGAGTTTCAATTTTGAGCTTACTGAATAACGTAATGGAATTTGAAAAAAAGAAAGACCCTAATTCTGAGAATAAATTGCAGCATTAAGAGCGATTATTATTACTAGCAACTGAGTATCTATAGGGAGGATTAGGATATGCAGATATTCCATTTAGTTTTTCAGAACAATTTATAGAATATACACTCTCAATTAATAAGTTAGCAATGGATAACTTTAATGCTAACAATAATGATAAAGCTATTCATTTCTTATTGAAGGCGATTGATATCTTAATGCAAAAATCTATTCATAAATTTGTGAAACCTGTATAGAAGTATGGAGAAATCAAAGTATTAACATTTAATAATCTAGCATGCATTTATTAAAAGCGTAAATAATATGTGCTTGCATTAAAATCTGTTTCATTTGCTGTAGAATTGGAAGAAAGGTTAGTTTAAGATAATGATTACAGTGCTAAGAATAGTATTATCTCCACTCTTTTTAATAAGGCAGCAATTTAAAGCAATTTGAATAAACATAATAAAGCTCAAGATAGTTTAAATAAAGCTCTCTTCTTTATTGATAAATTAGAAAGGGAGCTTAAAAAGGTAGAAAAAGAAACCTAAAAAGAAAATGAGAAATAATCAGAGAATAATGAAGAAGAAAATAAAACTAATAAGGAAACAAAGTAAAATGAATTATCAGAAAAAGAAGTAGAAGAAAAACTAAAAGAATTAAATAAATTAAAAATGATGTGCTTATATAATTTAGGTGTTGAAGATGAGCACCTTTTCCACAAAGATAGAGCTAAACAATAATATTAAAAGGCTAAATAAATTGCAGAAGAAATAGGGGATTCAGGAATGAAAGATCGTTTACAAAAGATATTAGAAAGTTTAAAATGAAATGATTACATTTAAAATAATATAGATATTAATAGTATCAACTTAACTAATTTTATAGTGTATTAAATTATCATCTATCACTTAATTTTAAAAGTTCTATCAACCATTTATTTTAAAAGAGATATTTATTTTAAAAGATATTTATTTTTAATATTGCTAATTAATTACTTAAAGGATGACTAAAATTATATTTTAAATTGCAAGAATATTTAAATCTAGTAAATTACTTTAGTTTAATCAACTTAATTAGCAATCCTTATATAGAATCTTTTTTTGTTCTCTTCTTTTTCTTTTTCAAAGTCATCAAATTTATTTTCAGATTTTGGCTAGGTTGTTTTTTGGGGTTGTTGCTTAACAATTTTTGATTTCAAGATAGAATAATCCTATTTCGATTATTCTTCTTCCAAACCTTTTTTTAATAATTGGGTTCTGAAATTTTATCAAAAAGATAATAATTAGTTTCTCTAAAGAAAAGATTTAAATATTAAAAAAATAAAGTAAGATGGGTTTCATAGCAAAGATAAAGGAATTATTGCACATCATACCTGTTTGGGTATATAATATGTTCATTAGCAGAGTGTTAACTGTAGTTACTCACTCATTCTTAGCAGATTACTTGAAGAAAGAAGAAGCAAACAAACTTGTCTCTCTTGATAGTCTTCTTGATATTGGTATCGGTACAGGACTACCTCTTTACAAGATAGCATCTAAATTCCCTGAAAATGTTAAGATTCTTGGTGTTGATATCGATGAAAATTATGTTAAGGCTGCATAAGATCTTTTTAAGAAGAAAAAAAATGTTGAAATTAGATTATAGAACTTTTATGAGTTAGATGTCAAGAAAGAAGGTCAATTTGACATAGTCTTATTCAGTTTTTCCTTCATGTTAATGCCTGAAAGAGAAAAAGCCATAGCATTAGCAAAGAAATTAGTTAAAAAGGGTGGTAGAATAATCTTCTTATTGACACTTCATCAAAAGAAAAATCCTCTATTTGAAAAGATGAAACCTCTCATTAAATATTTAACAACTATTGATTTTGGTAATATCACTTATGAAAATGAATTCGACGATTTGTTGAAGAATTGTAACATGGATGTGCTTAAAAAAGTAAGAGTTACTTCTCCCTACAATCCTTTCCTTAAACTCTTTAAGATTTTTATGGTTGATTGCCAAGAATGATTATTATTTTCAATTTATTATTATGATATTTTGTAAAATGATGTTTTGTTTTGTAAACTTTTATACATTTTTAGTATCTGATTTAGTAAATAGATGAATAGAAGGAAAGATAGATAGATAGATATCTTTTCTCTGACTTATTTGATTAATCAAACATAAATTAACAATTGTTAAAACTCAATATAAAAATCACTAATATAATATAATTAATGATTTAATAATTTATTTAAAAGAGAGTTAATTGATTGTTATCCATTTCAGAATTATTCTTTAGCACTCTCTCTTTTTAAATATTTATTCATATAAGACTATCGATATATATCCATATTGATTTATATTTGATAGTTAATATTAAAAATTATACTCAAGTTAATTATTAATTAATCAAGGTTATTTACTTTTTAAAAACACTGATTATTAATTAAATTTTCCTTTAAACTTTTGTTAACGTTTAATAAATAGATTTAAATAAATTTAAAGTATTATAAATATGATAATAAAGAGCTTACGTTAAGTAAAATATTTTAAAATTATCTCTAAATAGTTGAAAATTAATGAATTATAACCAAAAGCTTGAATCATTAAGCAATCACTAAGATACTGATCTATTATTATATCTTGGGTATTTATTACACTAAAAAATTAAAAAATAAGGTTAATTTCTTATTTTTATTTCTATTTAAGAGAAGTTGATGCAGACGATGCCACTAAATTAAGTCAAAACTTTGAAAAGTTTTAAAATCTTCTAACACTAACCATAAATATAAGGTAGCTATATTGTAAGCATTATAATTATTTTAATAATTTAACATTAATTAAGTCAAGCTATCACTGAAAAGAGATTGAGTATTTTGTCAAATGGATTAGCTTTTTGCAACAAAATCACTAAGTTATCACTTGAATTCAGGTTAATTTAATTTCCTATTCAATAAAATATTTTAATTTCTCTAATTATGACAATAGTTTTTGGTACCTTAAACATGAAGGAATGAAAGCATTAAGCTTGTGCTTTTAGAGTTTTTAAAATCTTACTGATTTAAATTTAATCTTGAAGTATTTAATTATTACTTTCGATAAAAATATAACTAAAACTTATTTAGTTTTAGTTTAATAATAATTATCTAAAATATATTTATAAATAATTATAAATTCAATTACTATTTAAAAAAGAAATTTAACAGATATTTCAAATATCCTCGATGACGAAGGAGCATATTATCTTGGAATTGCATTTTCTAATCTAAAGAATTTGAAAGCTTTGGATTTTAGTATTTAGTAAATAAAAAGTTTATCCTAATTTTAAAATTAAAATAAATAAATCACTATCTTCAATAGGTAAAGTAAAATTGGAGGGAAAATTGTATAAAATTTAACCTCGGGATTAGCAGAATGTCAAAATCTAGAGTATTTAAATCTCTAACTTTGGTAATTTAATAATATTCAAATAATGTATGATTATAAAATTCCATTCAACATTTTTTTTTCGAGTTTAGCTTAACTAATTTAGGAGATGAAGGATGCACTTAGCTAGGATAAGAGTTAGCTCGATGCCAATATCTTTAAACTCTAATTTTATATTTAAGGTAAAATCACCTTAATTCCCCATCTATTCTATCCTACTTTCTCAAAAAAGAGGAAGATAATTAAAAGGATAATTAATAAAAGAAAGGGGGGTTTATTAATGATAGTTACACGAAATTTACTAAATTTAATAATAGATGGAACAAAATTACTGAAAAAGGTGCCTTACATTTAATTAAAGGGATTAATAAATGCAAGAATCTTACCAAACTAGAGCTCATATTATAGTATTTATAATTTTATATAGATTAAAAATAAAAAATTTAATGCTTTAATTGAAATAACTAGTGGAAATCATATTAAAGAAGAGGCATATTCTAATTTGATAGCTTAAATTGTTTAAAATTAAGGACTTATAGACTTGAAATTAGATATTTTCCCAAGGTTTTAATATTATTTTTCATTTTATTTAATTTATTAATATTTCATTTTTATTTCTTTTATATTTTTTGAGATAAATATTGTTTAAATTTAAAGGGTTTCTAACTTATTATCGTTATCTAGCTTAAATAATTTATCTTAACTTTCAATATTATGGTAATTTAAAGTTAAATAGAATAAAAGAGTATTAAATATTTCTCTAATTAAAAGTAAAATAAAAATTATAAATGATTATGATTCAGTATTTATGGCAGATCTTGCAAATTTAAAAAATCTCATCTCTTTAAGTCTAGATTTAAGGTATTTTTAAATAATATTTAAGATGTTTTATTATATTACTTCTAAAATATTAAATTAAAAGTAAATAGTCAAATGGAGATAAGGCTCTAGCATTTTTGAGTTAATCGATAGCTCAATTAACTAATTTAGAATCCTTAAATTTGAATTTAGGGTAAATCATTCATCAAAAGTAGAAAATAATTTTTTAATAATTAATGCTAGATTTAATAGTTTCAGAGACAAAGGATTGTACAACTTAGGCTCAGCACTTGAAAAGTGTTAAAATCTAACTAAAGTAGTAATTAATCTTGAGTAAAATTTAATTTGCTAAGATAATTATCTTTTTTGACTTATTTTTGTTTAATAAGGTCGAATAATATAACAGGATTTGTTTTTACTCAATTTATTCAATTTATTAAGGCACTCTCAAACTTGAATTATTTGTGTCTAAATCTTTAGTAATTTAGCTTACTATACCAATAATACTAAATAAAAATATTCTTTTAATTAGAAATAATAGATTGAGTAATTATGGATATGGCAATCTTAAATAAGTGTTCAATAGTATAACAAAAGTTGAAAATCTATATCTCAACTTATAGTAAATCAAACATTTTTATGAAATAAAATAGTATATTCCATTCCCCCCACCCAGAAAAGAGATGAATTTTTAGGCTATTTAATAAAAGTAATAGAAATAATAGGGGGGAAGTATATAATTATTTGAAATTATTAACTAATATGAGTTTTCTTGCCAATATATTTTATTATTAAAAATAATTAGAAACAATTAAATGACTTATGAAGGGATAATCAATTTTATTGAAGGAATGTCAGAATTCTAGAATCTAAAGAATATATCACTTACTCTATTGTAAATATTATAATTACTAATTTCAATAGAATAAATTATATTTTATCTAAATTTATTTACTTACTAACTTACATACTTTATTTCTTTCTCAAGGACATTTTATCACGATTAAAAATCAGAAATAGCTTCTTAAAATTTAATTTCATGGTTGATGCAACAAAGTAGACTAGTCACTTTAAAATTAAGCCAATTGTAATTAAATATATTATTATTAAAACTAATAAATACTATTATACTGATAATATTAATAGATACCCAAGATCTTTTAGAACAGCTTTCTTTAAAATTAAACGCTTAGTGTAGTTTACTAATATTTAACATTGAAATTAAATAAATATTATTAAATAAGATAATTTTTAGTTTCTCAATTAATTCAATAATTTGTATTATTTATGCAAAAGAAGAATAGTTTTTTCAACCTTTTTAAACTAGGAACTCCCATTTAAATAAAATATTTTTAAAATGAGCTTTCCATATTGTAAGTAAAATCTAAATTAGATTTAAAAGGAATTTATGAAATTATCTATAGAATGATACCATTAAAATAGCATTTCTTTTATATTAGATAACTCTCTGTTTATTTGTTTATTGATAAATTGCAAAAGAATATTTTATTTAAAGTAATTTAAAAGTATCTTATAGAAATGGTCATTTTACAAAACTACAAAGTTAAATATTCATCAATTTTAAAAGTTAATTTAACACTAAATAACTTTGAGAAATTAAACATAGCATGATATATCCTCTCCATCCTAGGCATAAAAAATTTCTTTTACCTGATAACCTAACCTACAAACAGACTATCTGCTAATTCTATTGCAATACACCCAAAATTAATTTCTTTAACAGAAATAATCCAATCACAATAAAATCTAAAAATTCCGCACCTCTAAAATATTCAAAAATTTTTTTAAATTAAATAAATGCTTGAATGGTCCATCCTTTTTTTAAACAAATTATGAAAGTAAAATTTAATAAGTATATTATCTTTATGAAAGTATTTATGTAAATGCTAAATTATGAATTGTGTTAAATAAGATAAAATTATAGTAAATACTGAGAGTTTTTATTCAATTATAAGAAATCAGTTATTTTTCTGTATCAAAAAATTTGTTTTATTAATTATAGGATTAATAAATAATTGATTGGAATATAGATAGATAGATATAGTCTACATATTTTTTAATTTTTGAATAAGTAATGAATGATAGGTTAGTCTATTTAGTTATTTTGTTGGTTGGTTGGTTGATTGATTGGTTAGTAGACTGAAAATAAAGAACTAACAAAATTTTAAAAGATATTTATTTATGTAAATAAAAGAATCTATTAACTATTCTATATTAAGATTTAATTAATGTTGTTTATTAAAGATTTAACTATCAATATTGTTCTTCCTTATAAGATTTCTTCTAAATTCTTTTTAAATCATTGAATTATTAAAACTAATTAAGTAGAGAATGATAGACACAACTTCTAAGAATTGCAGATTGTCAATATATAAGTCAGATTTTGAGCTTATTATTAATGATGAAGGGAATGTAGCAAAGACATGCTAAAGTGCTGGATTTTAGCTCTTAATGAAATGTATAGGATTACAATTTTTAAATTAAATCATCCATTTTATTAGCTAATTAGTTATCAAATATTATGAATTTACATTTTTATATTATAAAATTAATTAAAAGAGGTAAAGACTAATTATGGCATTAAGTCTGGAAGGTTTATGTTTGAAGTCAAGATTTTACGTTACTTAGAGCCAGAAGAATTTAAAGGATTCAATGCTACCTCGAAAAATTAAAGTAAAGAGCTCTTTTTAAGCAAAAAATTTACAGCATTTTAGTGGAGAATTGTAATTAATTATTAAAATATAAAAAGTTATAAGTGAAAGTTTGAAGGATTCTAAAAATTTAGTAAGAGTTGGCTGGACTACTCAATATGCTAAGAATTCTACAGGTAAAATATTAAATAAAGCTTAGATTTGATAAGAATCTAGTCAATTATGGCTTAGATTTATTTTTCTATTTATTTAATTAATTTTAATAAACTATACATATAGCTTTAGGTGTTGATTATGATAGTTGTGGTTATGAAAATTCAGGAACTAGATATTATGCAGGAAATTATAAGAAATACGGAGAGGCATATGGTCCAGGGGATGTTATTCGTTGTTGTATTGATCTTGAAGGATAGAATAAAAGCTTCTCATTTTACAAAAATGGTTAATTCCAAGGTATAGCTTACAGAATATCTAACAAATAGAATGATAAGGCTTATTTCCCATCCGTGAATATTCGTAATGCTGAGGTGATTTTCAATTTTGGTAATTTACAAGAAGAACTCTTCCCAATAAAACAAGAAGGAACTCCAAGTATTATTCAACCAGCTTAGATCCTACCAATATAACCAGTATAGTAATAGCCTCTTTAACAATAAGTCTATGCTCCTTTATAACCTTAAATACAACCTAATCCTTATATGGCTCCAACTATACCAGGATAATAGTATATTGTATAACCTAATCCTGCCTAAAATTAATATATAAATCCACTCGCTTAATAGCAAGTTCTCCCTCAAGGTGCTCAAATAGCTAAACAAGCTCCTTATATGTATGGATAATAAGCACCATATCAATAGTAGCCTTATATTCATTAACATTAATAATATCCATAATAACCTTATATCCAGTAGTAGTAATAATAATAATAATATGGTTCAGAACCTCCTAAATAAATTTCGATCCCAAATGCTTAAAATCTAGTTAGTAAAGAAGAAATTAAGATATCACAATATAATTTTGTATATTTTGCTTAAGATGATGCAAAAGAATATGAATCGGGTAATTTAACTAATTCAATTTCATCAGGATAGCTCATATTTTATCTTCTATCAAATGAAAAGTATTTTTGAACTTTACTTATTTTATAATATTTTATTTAATAGTTTAGATTTAAGAATAATATGAAGCTATATTTATGGTTGGTCTACCTGCATCTGGTAAAACTACATTTGCCTAAGGTTTTGTAATAAATAAATAAAAATTATTTACAAATTTAAAGACGTTATTAATTATTAACTAAAGGTTAAAAGAAGTCCTGATACTATTTTGTTAGGCTCCTTTGAAATATTTGAACATATAGTCAATAATATTTAAATCCCCTAGCTTAATCAAAAGTAATTACTTAATCTAAAGCATTAATATATCATTTCATTAATCTTAATTTAATAAAATAGCTTAACTTTACTTATGGAAATATGCAATCACATAATGGAAAAGAGTATGAGATTAATAGCTAAATTGTAAAAGCGTAGTGTTTTGATAGATTAGTGTAATGTCTTGCTTAAAGCTCGTTTGAAAAAATTGAGGATATTTAAAAATTTCATCAAGAAATGTTTTGTTTTAGTTGTAAGTGATAGTGATCAAAGAAAGCGTATGTTAAAGAGAGAAAGATAGATTCTTAATTAATGCCAAATGTATCCTAAACTCTGCTTAGAAAGTTTCAGAAATCTCCAAGAACACTTTGTGATGCCAACAAAGGAGGAAGGATTTACTGATATTTAATACTTAGAAATAGATGAAGAAATATCTTAAAGAGTAGCTTTAATGAATAATTTGATTGCTGTAAATGAAGTTCATCCTCTCCTTAAGCCATATGATTTCAAGAGAGTTAAAGCTATTAAAGAAGCTTAAGAAAAATTAAAATTATAGTAAATGCAATAACCTTAATAAATCAAGTTACCTTATCCAAATTAATAACCTGTAATTAGTCAATAAAGTATCTTATAACCTAACTAAGGCTAAAATAAAGAAGGAAATTAGTAATAAGCATCTAATCAACCTGGGCAAATTTAATTTATTGAATAGAATACTGCTGAATAATAAGGTAATTAGTAAGAATAAATGAATGTTGAAGGAGAATAATAAGAAGAGTAAAATCAATCCCAAGGTGAGGAGTAACAAGAGTACATGGAAAATAATTAACATGAAAACTCTTAAGATCAAGAAGAATAAGAATAAGGCTAAGACAGTAATTCAGAAGAATGGGGGTAATTTATTAATTATTACATAAATTTTTTTTTAAGTTAATAAAATATATGATTTAATTTGAAAATAGATACAACAACAACAACAACAACAATAACAATAATTCAAACTAAGAAGATATGGTAAACTAAAGTTAGGAAAAAGGAGAAGATGAAATGATAGAAGATCAACAAAATGAATGAAAATGAAAGTTTTTTCATGATTATTTAATTATTTATCATTTTAGTTAAATTACTTAAGTCGCTACCTACCCATATTATACTAACCTTCCCCCTTTATTTATATATAAAAGTATCCAAAATGCCATCCATTTGTAATTACTTAATGTTCATCCCAATGGAATTTGCATTCTAAACCAACTTTTGTACTTTTCAATTCCAACTATTAATCCACAATCACTTTCCTATTATTTTAAGAAATAATAATTATAAACAACAAACAATAAAATTATCACATGGCATCATTTAATCAAACAATCAATCAAATTTAATTTTTACTTGATTCAATTTATTTTTATTTTATGCTTATTAAGAATTTTTTAATCTTTGCTTTATAATCCTTATTATTATTATTATTATTAATATATTTTGTAATTCTAAACTTGATTATTTTTTAAATTATTAAATTCATTCATTTTATTATTTTTTAAATAATAATTTAATTATCATTTAATCTAGAAGTCAGAACTGAAATTATTTTGGAAATGTTTAACTAATTTATAATAATAATAACAATGTATAATAACAATTTATAAATTTCATTGTAGTAAATTTATTAGTCTAAAACTGCCGCTTGAAAATAAACCTATCTATGACTTATGAAACTTTAAAAAAGAAAAGAATGAAATTTTATTTACTTATTTTCTCAAAATTCTTGAGTTTAGTAGAAGTAAAATAAATTAGAGAATACATAAAGGAAACTGTTTACATACATATATTTTATTAATTTTTAATTTAATTTATAGATAAGAGTTCTTTCAACTTTTGATTAGATGAAGTAGCTTAGAAATAACCAATTTATAATTAATTACCTGCATTAATAAATGATTAATTTTTAGTTCTTATTGAAGAGTAGATTAATTGATTGATTGATGATTTGTTTAGTATTAGAATGGTTTATTTATTTAATAAATTAATGTATCTGATCAAAAAGGTGTCATAATATATTAAATTTTGATTGAATTGTTGTGTATATTAATAATAGAATTTTGAAAGAAAATTAGATTTTGTGATTAGGTATTATATTATGGTTTTGCATATTTATTTAAGAGATTGTTACTATTATAGCTTAAGTTTAATATTAATAGACTGTTTATTTATTTATTTTTCAACAAACTAATTAATTATTTTATAACTAATCAATTTAAATTAATTGTACTTTTATTATTTCAGTAATTAATTAGTTTCTTCACATTTAGGATTAAGCAAATAAATTAATAAATTCATTATCTAAACCAGTCTTGAAGGGTACAACACCTCTTTCAACAACATCATCTTAGGGTTAAACTTATTTTTATTCAGGTTGTTTTTATTATTATTATTATTATTGCTATTATTCCTCTTTATTATTAACATTTGCCTACTACTTTGGCACTCTTTTAGGTCCAGCTGCACTCTTGTTATGTCTAATTATGATTTTATGGCCATCACTAGTATCAATTGTTTTCTTTTTCAAAAATACTTTCTTTCTATGAGAAGTCTCTTAATAAACATATTCACTAAATTTTAAAAATGTTGAGTTTTAATAATGTTTATTCTCCTCTCTCTTTTTAATATAATTAAAAATTTTTAAAATAAATAAATAAATACCTTTCATCTTCTTAGACATGTACTTCAATAGGAATTTCTCCATTAGGAGCAACTCTGTGAGAAGGAATTGATTATTAGTCTTCATTTGATGACAGTTGTTAGTATGTATTTCTTTTAAACAAATTATACATTTTAGGCTATGATATTTAATTCTATTATTCTTCTTAATCATTTCCTTAATAAAAACCTTCATTTGTAGTTTTTCTAAGGCTCAATTTTTATTTCTTCTTACTTTCATCTGGATTGGAATTCTTAAAGAAATTTCCACCATAATGAGTTGCATTATAATTAGGTTCATTCTCACTATATTAAGGTCTGTAAAATTCTGCTTGAGATCTGAAGAATTAATTTTTATTATTATATCCTCCTCCATTTCTTTAATCACTTTCACATTCATCAAAATCTTCTTCATATTCACAATTGCTATAATCCTCTTTATTGCCTGAGAATTAAGCAGCTAATATTAATTATTTAACATATCCTTAAAATATTTTTTTATTTTTTTTAATTTACTCTTTAAAGGAGAGAAATCCAATTGTTTTGGTGAACTCTCAATCAAGTCATACATTTCAGATCCATTACTTTAATTTTTTCTTCTTGAAGAGATAGTACCTTCTTAAATATCTTTAATCTCATTATTTACAATCTTTTTATTTTCAATTCCTTTACTACTAAAAGTTTTTGCTAAACTTATGGTTGGTCCTGTAATCTACGTTTCTTTTACATTTGTCTACGAGTTTTGCTATTCCTTTTATTATAGTTTAAAATTATATACTATTTCTTTAATAAATTTTAAATACTTCTTCTTATTTGCTATTTTCTTAAGCTTATTATTGTAGTTATTTGAGTCTAAATCTCCTACGTCCACCTTCAGATGTTTTAGGACGAGCTTCACTGATTTTTTAAACTTATTACAAAAGATCAGCTGGCACTTCTTTTACTTCATCTTCTTTATTCTACTCTTGGATAACTTCTAATTCAAAATTATTGTTACTTTTTCTGTTTTCCAAATAATTTGATTACTATAAAGAATACCCATTATATTTTTAAAATATTATTTTATCTTCATCTTTCTTATTTAAATCATTATTGTTTTTATCTTCTTTCTTGAACGATTCCCTCAATTGTTATTTAGCTATAAATTTATTCTTGTCATTATTTTGGTCATTACCATTATCTATATTATCCTATTATTATTCTAGAGTGTCCTCATTAGTAGCAAGGGAGTTTTTGAATTAAGCAGTCTCTTCATCTACTTATGTTAGTACTTTCGTTTTGGATAACTAAGATGATAATGGCTAATCAATTTCTATCTCATAATTATACAACTATTCAGGGTTTTTAGAGGATTGATGAGATTGCTCAAATGGTTCATCATATTCCATATTATAATCATATTCGTTTTCAATATTGATTTCTCTTCCTTACGCTTAATTCTTTCTATCTTCACTTCCAAAAGTCTTACTCTTTTCTATTTATTTATATAAAGAGCAAATTGTAACTGATGCCAATTCAATGTTTATAATTTATTGAAAAAAATATAACTTTTTAATTAATTAAAATTACTTTAAATAGGAATTATTTCTTCTTTCTTCTTTTGTTTGCTAAAGGTATTACTGGAATTGAATTATTGTTTAGGAGTAAGAGACCACTTATTAGGTTGCGAATTGAAAAGACTTGCATTCTGATTAGTAGAAGTATTGAAAAAGTATTTTCTATTTACTTAATTCTAACTGGTCATATTATCATTCATAATTATATCTTCTATTGGTGTCAATTGTGATTTTATGGTTGGTTTAATAATAGTTAAAGATTTCCTACTGGGTTTTTTATTGAAATTTGGTTCAGTTTGATAAAATTTAGATTAGATGTTTGCGTTGACTAACGTTGATGCCTAATTAACAATCAGAGAATTCCTATTATTAATTATATAATATTATAAAACTCTATTAACTGTCACTTATTGTATAAGAAAGGTTTTCATCAAATTTCTTATTTTCCCAAAGTAAAATTAAATAGTTGTATTATCAATCATTATAGAAAGGCTTATTTATTTTACATTAGTTAGGAAAGAAGATGTAAAGTAAAAATTGCAAATATAAAGCCTATAATATAACATCTTCCTTAAAAGTTTATAAAAATATGATGGCAATAAAATTTACTTCGAAGAAGAATTTCCTAGATTAATAGTTCCCTTTGTCTAAGGCTTATAAATTTAACTTAAAGTATCCTTCTTTTCGAGAGCTTTTCCGCTTGTAAGAGAGTTACGGCTGTTGAAGAATTAATAAAAATTATTAATTTAGATTTGATAATATTGATATTTAAATAATATAGAAATTTGATTTTAAAATTGCTTGTTTTTTTGTATGTATGCAATATTAATCAATCAATCAATCAATCAATCAAGCTATCTTTTCTTTGAATTTTTGCATAAACTTCTAACCAAAAAAGATAATCAAGAAGGGCTAGATAGATAGTGAGAGAGATGGAGAGAATATTGTAGAAAGAAACCAAATAAATTAATGATTGAAATTAATTAATCGGTGAAGCATTTGCCATTTTAAATTGAAACATTTTTTAATTATTTACTTTGTTTTATATTCCTTTGAGTATATATTTGCTAAATTGTTGTTTTCCTTTTAAAATTGAGTAAGTGGATTCTAGTTCTACGAAGAATATGATGAAACTTAAGAACTAAATTTAGGATTTTAATGAGAAGGGTAATATTTCCGAGTTTGTTGCCCTATATTACTATTACTACTTTGTTAAGCTATCATTTTTACATCATTTTATGGTGATTATGATAAGCGGCTGCTTAAACCATTCCCGTTTTTTTTACGCTAATCCAGTGATCCATTGTTATTGGCGTTTTGTCCACTGCTATTAGAGTTAAAGAAAGCATTAGAATGTGTATTGTAAAAATTGTTTTGAGATTTATGGAAGTTATTTCTAGAACGAATATTGTTATTGTATATCTTCTGAATTTAGTTTATTTTATCATTATCCTTCAAATTCAAATTCGTTTAACTACCAGTATTGTTGTTGTTACTATTGTTTGCATTACCACTACTACTTGTCATAAAGACATGGCCACTATTATTGCTGTTATTACTACTTTACTAATTACCACCACTATTGCTATTATTATAGCTGTTTTGATTCTCTTAAGACGGAAAAAAGTGGGGAGTGCTTCTATAGGTTATGGATTCACATAATATTTTATGTAAAAAAGGGTTAATATATTACATTTCTGAAATTCTTGCTTGTTGCTTATATTTATAAATTCTTTTGTTGGTTGCTTTAATCTTTTTAATAAAGAAAAAAAATTTGCTGCTGGTTTGATTATACTTACTTGTTAAACGAGAGCTTTTCGTTGGATCTTTCTCTGAGAGCATTAGAGTTATTGCGCTTGACTGACCTTTCCTTGGACTGGCTTTCTTTTTCATGTGATTCTGAATTTCTATTATTGTGGGTAATGTTCTGCTGTTAACGTTACTGCTATTGCTATTATTGCTTATTTTCGGGTAGCGAAGTTGATTATCCTAAATATTAATGCTACTATTATTATCCTTAAAGCTATGATGTTGATCCTCCTTGATTTTATCCAATATAATTCAAACTACCTAGTCCTATTAAATGACTTCCGCTTTAGAATCCCATCTAATAATCTCTGCTATATCCTCCATTAAATCCACCTTAATTCTAATGGCTAAAAATTTTTTAAAAAAAATTGTTTTCAAAAGAGAATTTTTTCAATTAAAGCTTGCTCCAAAGATAGTATAAAAAAGTGTATTGATTTATTAATCTTCTCTTTTTCAAAAGCATATTTTTATCAAATTTCTGTGCTAAAATACTATGTTATATGCATTTAAGAATGAATAAATGAATACTTTGCATAGTAGTAAGGCGAAGTCTAAGTGAGAATCTGACTAGTCTAATATAAATAATTGTAAGATGATGGTAACCCTCCTAGCTAGCTACTACCAATACTGTACATTTATTTGAATGATTAATTAAAAAGTGTTTGTTTGATTGATTGATTATTGATAATATATTATTATCTTTACTGTTATTTCTTATCAATATATATAACAATTATTTATTAATTTATCAAATCTCTTACCAACCTATCTTATATTATTTATTAATTTATTCAATCTCTGAATTACAAAATCTATCTATCTATCTATCAATCATTCATTTGCTCATACATCAATCAAAAATATTCTTTCTTTCCTTTTTTCTTCCTCTCTTTATTAATACTTAGTAAGTCTTTTCATTTCTTTATAAATCAAATTTTGATTTTATTAGTCATGATTATCTTATTTGATTTTTAAATCGAAAACTTAGAGATCCTTCAACTTTAATTATGAATTTGCTTTAAATCAAGAATCTTAGGATAGTCATAAAACTACATAATACTTTAATATAAAATAGTAGCTGTAGAATTTGTAAAAAAATAAATAATATTACTTAATTTTTTAATCCATTTCATTTAAAATTACTTTTTTATTTTTTCATTTCCATAACTCAAATATTGCTCTAGTAAAAGAATTTTCCTTGTGAAAATTATCTACAAGATTTGCTTATTCGCAAACTTAAAATTTATTCTACTTAATTAATAAAGATTTTCATCTCTATTTTTATTAGTATTCTACTTTTTAAAATGAGAACCAATAAATTAATGATCCTAAAGACGCTCTATTAATTATTCATAAAATTTTCTATAACTATTTGTAACAGTTTTTAATTGATTAGGGAAAAGTGAAACAAGAAAAAGAGTTAAATTATTTGAAATTTCAACAAGAAATTCAATTTAAATAGCATTACTCTCTTTATTGTTAAAGTAACTAATAAGAATTATTTACAAAGTAATTTATTGAACAAAATAATTAATAAAAAATTAATATTTTTACTTACAACTCTTTTTAAAATTTATCTTTTATACTTTGTTTAATTAAATAAATATATTGCCAATTTTTTCTTCTCTTTTAATTCAAACTTTATTGAAATATTTCTAATTTAGCACTATTTCAATTTAATCATATGACTTATTTAATTTTAATTAAAAATAAACCAATTATTGAATAAATTCATACCTTTTCTACCTAACTAATCTTAAAAAGTTTTATTTACAAACAAATTCTTATTTATTTAGTTTAGTTTTAAAATTACGTTAAAACTGAAAGAAATATTTGAATTTCTTAGGTGATAAAGGTTTAATTATAAGCTTTTAGGACATTTTTGTGAATTAAAATATTCTTGTAGGTATCAATCAATTATATATATTGATTTATATAAAGAAAATAATCATAGCATAGTTTGGTAATTTTACTTAAATTTATTTAAAACTAGATTGAAAGTTTCCATTAAATAATTATTGATTGATCCTTTTTTTATAATTTTTATAATGATATTTAAAATATAATTTAAATCAAAGAAGCAACAAATAAAAAGATAATTAAAATAAAGAAGTTAGTTAGTTACATTCAAATTTTATTTTTTGAAAGAAATTTATTTTAATAAGATAATATAATTTAATATATTCAATATAAATTAACAATAATTATTTTATTTTATTTCCAATATAAAATGCTTTATTAATTATTAGGAATTATCTGCATCTGTTTAAGGATTAATCAAATTTTGCATCACTCTTCTTCTTCCTCTTCTTTAAAAGCAATGATTAATTTAAACAAAGATTTTGATTTATAGAAATTTTTGAGAAGATGTCTACCTTTAATTGCTTGTATTTTATTACCTCTATTATTTATTTGAATTATTTTATTAATATTTAAAAACAAACAAAAAGTATTTTACCCTAAATTAATTTATAAAGTCAAGAGATTTAAGCATTTAGCAATTTAGGAACCTAAACTAATAACATCTTTATCATTGATTGTATTAGATCTATGATTGTAATTTTTAAAAATTATTACTTAAAAAATTATAAAAAAAAATTAATTACTCTAAGTTCAATGACAAGTTAATTAGACTTTTGTAACTTATTATTTCTTATCCTAAGATATTTATTTCTTAAGTACCAAGATTATTTCCCCTTTTTATTGTGAAGAATACTTAGTAAGTTTAAGTGTAATAAT
This sequence comes from Tetrahymena borealis, assembly GCA_000260095.1. Taxonomy (NCBI): domain Eukaryota; phylum Ciliophora; class Oligohymenophorea; order Hymenostomatida; family Tetrahymenidae; genus Tetrahymena; species Tetrahymena borealis. The sequence goes on along the minus strand of JH651290.1, from coordinate 96,816 downwards.
AATGCTTACTTTAAATTTAGAGAAAGAGATTTTAAATTTTTGGTTTTACTTAAATTCTACATTAAATTCTAGATTCCCTCAAGCTTAACATTATTTGAACTTTTAATTATTTAAATTAGAGAATTGGTATAAAAAATAAATTCTTTTAATGTACGTTAAATCAAGATTTATAGAATTCAAATATTAACAATTAGCAAGTTCTTTTCCAATTAAAGAAGCTCCTTTTTCAGATAGAGAGTTAGATCTATTATAATAATTAAAATTAATTTACTCCGTAACAATTCTATTTTATAATTTTTTACTTCAAGTTAAGAGTCAAATTTGTTAAATTTTTAGATTTTGCTAGACTTTTTGCAAGATTTTCAGCTCCTAAAGCTTATATTTAGTTATCTCTAATTAATTACATTTAAATAAACATTTTGATATTTTAATTTGTTTCAATTTAATTAAATATTCACCTAAGAGAAAGAGTCAAAGAGCTTATGCTTAAACAATAACCTATGGCAGTTCCTATCCCTTTTAGCCCTTCATCACTAATAGAATTGCTCCTTATAATTAAATATATTAATTTAATTATTTTTTAGCTGCTAAAAGAAATAACAATTTATTTACGAGAAGTCTAAAGCCAAAGTTGCTAAATTCTTTAAATTTGAAATATTTTCTAAAACTAGTGTTGCTCCATCATCTTCAATAGAAGTTTCTCTTTAGATATTAATTATTATTATTTAATTTTTATTAATTTTGTAAAATCATTTTAATAAAACTATTTACTTTAATGAAAGATTTAAACTGATTAAATTTTAACTATTGAAGATTTCTTTTCCAAAAGCTCTAGCACCTTCGGGATCTAGTGAATTATCGCTTTTTAAATTTAATTTTTAGTAAAAGTTAATAGGAATTTAATAAGTAAAATTTATTTACTCTAAAGAAAGATCTAGATCTATCAATTTCTTGCATTTTGCTATCTATGATCCTAGAGTTTGAATATCAGTAGCATAAACAGAGCATTAACTATTATGATTATTTTTGTAAAGAAGGAGTTTTCTCAGAATTTTATAAAGTAGTAATTTTACTTTAATTTAAGTTATAAACTTTTTAAATTTGAAAATTTAGCAATTTCTTATCCCAGTTTTTAAATTTCTTCTGTTGCAAATTAGTTTTCTCTTTTTCAATTATATAATTTTATTTTTAATAAGAACAAGTAAATTAGAATGCTAAATACGAAAGATCTAGAGATAAATTGCTAATATTTTAGCAATTAATGAGTCCACTTAACAATTTTGGAAGTACTTCTTCATCTACAAAGCTACCACTTTAATAAAAAATTTTAAGATTTACAAATCAGCAATTTATTATAAACTATTTACAATAGATTTAGTTTTAATTAAGTTAAACTAGGGAGCATTCCAATACTTTTTCCTATTAACTAACCTTCCCCAGACTCTATTTAAATGTTCCTTTTTAAAAATAAGTTTTATTAGAAAATTAATTTTAAATTTAAATTTAAACATTAAACTACCTTATTTTCAAAGAAAGTGTATTGAGCTTTGCCAATTTAGCTATGGCTTTTATCAAGCTATTTAAAGCTTCAACTTCGATCTCATTATCACTAGATAGATAATTAAATAATAAATTTATTATTTTTTAAACACTTCACAAAATATAATTTAATGTAAAACCAAATAAATACTTAAGATTTATAGATAAAGAAGTCAAGTTATTGAGCTTTATAAGTTCCTTTGAGAACACTGAAAAATCTTATACTCCATCAAGTTAGCTACTTCTGTATTTTATTTAATATTGGCATAACTTAAAATAAAAACTTAATAAATTAAAATAATTACCTTAATTTGAGTTTCAGACACTTGAGATTTTACAATTTTGAAAGTTTTGAGGCCAGTTTAGCAAGGCCTTCTTCTAATTCTTCATTATTTCTTTAATTAAAGTATAATATAATTTTTATCCTTTTACTGTATTTAAATATATAAATTTATACTCAACATCCAGTGACAAAGAGGTAAGATTAGTGCACTTTTCAATAGTGGTTATTAACTTATTAAATTAACCTTCCATTTCATACCCTCTATATTAGTTATAATGACTCAATATGATAAAAATACTTTAAGAAAATATTTTTTTACTCAAAATTCAAAGAATTGATATGCTCATGATTGGCTATAGTTTTAAGCTATTTGATAATAAATAAATGTTTAATTCATTTAGAGATGATAGAGAATAGGTCATACTTTTTCGATACCTCTAATTAAAATCATCTTTAAGCTATATTATTTTACTTCTATAATCTTTTTTAGTTTTGTTAAATGTTATGAACTAATAATTTATTATTGACTAATGATTTGATTAATGCTTTGAGAATTGATTTAAGAAGTGATAATAATCTATTTATAAGTTTTAGGTAAAGAAATAAGTCAGTATATTCAAGCTATTAGTTGAAATTTTATTTAACAAATAAAAAATTAGTTTGAAGAACTATTATCGAAATTTGTAAACACGACTTGAATAGATCTAAAGATATAATTATTATAAAAGTTGAGCTTTTCATTCGATTTTGTATTCTAGTAAAAATAAAATTCAAGTGAAAAGTAAAGTAGATAATTTTATTTTATCATTAAAGGGTTACTGTCATAAATATGAAATGCAAGTATTTAAATGTAGGCATTATATTATCTACTCAAAAATTATATAAGTTAAATAAAATCATAGTAGATATAATGCATGATAATGATATCATATTCAAAGGTTTAGCTCTGAAAATAAATTTTTAGTGTAATCTTATAATTTAGTATCCTATTTATGTAATATTCTTATATTAAGAATGCATTCGATGTGCTATTTTGTAACAAACTTCTCTTAATCACTCATTTCATCTGTATCTTTCATAGCATTATAAGAACCTCTTAATGCATTTTCAACTTTTGTAAAATCTTCTTCATTTGTAATTTCTGGAAGAGTTGTTAACAATATGCCCTTACATTTATCTCCAGGAAGATTATATGCATTATATAAGGATTGGGTTAATAAAAAACAAGTCTTAATATAATCCCTTTGAGTATCTTACTAACTATCTTTATTCTCTGACATTTTATATTATTGTTTTTACTTTAAATAAAAGTATTAGTGTAATTGAAATTTCTACACAGGTTAGATCTATAATATTAGCCAATAAAAAATATCTTATGTATATTTCTTTATCTTTTACTGCAAAAATATTTGCAATGTTAACAATTATTTTTAATAAAGCGATGAATAAAAATAAGATAAAATAAATAATTATTCTAATATAAATTGATTTTAAACAATCATAATATTCCTGAATTCCTTTCTAATAAATAAATAAGCCATTTTGAATTTATTTTAAATCATTTATAAATATAAGCAATAAATATAATTTCACTGTTTGTAATCTCAAACATTTTATATATTTATTTAAATTTTAATTCATATAATATTATTATACTAATGATAGATTGCTATTGTAACAAACATTTCGTTTTAAAAATTCTAGGAAAGTTAATTCAATATAGATCTATATTAATACAGGATAATCATTGAGTAACGAAGAAGTTTATAATTAGACAAATGCATTTTATTTATTTTGCAAATTATAAATGAATGGAAAATGTTAGAAAAGTAGAAGGATATTTTGATTTGAAAAGTAAATAAATTGAATTAAAAAATAATAATTCTTTAATAATTATCAATTTTAAATAGTTTGAAAGTTTATTTAGAAAATAAATCATCATAGAAGAAAATAAATGAAAATCACTCACTTAATTGTAGCAATTGTGGTTCTTGGTTTGACCATTTAACATGTTTAAGCAAACTGCATGTAAATAGCTTAAGAATTCAAATGCACTTATCAAATGCTTCAATGCACTGACAACGATAATGGCGAATGTCAATGTGAAGATGGATCTATTTGCAAGTGGAATAAAAAGTAAGGTGATGATAACTGCCCTTGCGGTAAGCCTGCTCCTCGTCGTAGAAGAAGAAAAGTTAACGACCTCTGAGTATAATAAAGAATGTTTATTACTTTAAGTTGAATTAAAATGATGCATATTATTATAGTATTTCACTTTATATTTTTATTTTAGTAGATGAATACTTTTTAAAATTATTAAATAACCTCATCCTTTTCTCCATTTTTATTTACTCTTAATAACTAAATTACAACAATTTTTAATATTTCGCAACACCATCTTACTATCAATTCTATCTAAATTATTTTAAAAGTATATATTTTGTTTGTAAAGTATGGGCGAACTATTATTATTCCCTCAGTTATTATCTATACGTTAGAAGTTAAAAAATGTAAAACAATGATAAATAGACATTAATTCAAAGATGATTTTTAATTTGGAAATAATTTTCTTTATCTGATCATATGGAAGCTGGTATTTAACCTTCCTGCTTTATTTACCTTGAAAAAAAATGTAGACTAAAAGGACAAAGGAAAAACAATATGAGCAAATACTAAATGAAAACGTGTAGATAAAAGGCTTTAGTTTGATTTATTATAATTAATCAAAGTGAGTAGAACAAAACGATTGTAAGATAGAATATTGTCAACCTGTCTATGAATGTAGGTACTAAAGTTTATTAATTTAAAATAAAATAATGAAAATAAACAAAGTTCTATTGCTTATTTTACCAATTACTAAGCAAGAACTGATAATTATTAAATCAATTAATTAAATTGGTAAATATTTTATATTTTATTGATTTTGTTCTCCAAGTAAATAATATGTTATAGAAGTAACATATCATTTAAATAAAACTTTATTTTTTTTAAATTTACTATAATAATAACTTTCAAATTCGGACCATTAATATTCATAAAGGAAGCCAAAACCGAAATAGTTCTTAATTTGAATAACTAAATTTTGGTAAAAATGTAATTAATTGGAATGATGGTTCATGAAAAACTTGGATTAATAAAATAAAACAGTACTGGAGCTTTATCAAAATTACTAATTAAAAAATCAATGTAATTAATTATCTAATAAGTAGTTCATTGTTTTTGAGAAAGAAATTAGTTATTAAAGGATAAAAAGTAGAAATCATAAAAATATATTAAATTCAAGTCAATCAACCAACAAAATGAATAGGACATAGTCTCAATAATTATATCCACAGGACGCTATGCCTAAAAAATTATTAAACACCAATAATTTTTAGTTTAAATTGAACCAAGTTTATTCCTAAATGTAAATTTCATCATTTTTTTAACATCATTTAGTTGTAATTCCTACACTCCATATAATTATAGCAATTAAATGATATTAATTTATTAAATTTAAAAGCATCCATATAAACCAATCTTCCATTCTTGAAGGATCTAAGATACCTACAATTCCAGGTTACTAAAATAATAATTTAGAAACAAGCAAATCATAAGGAAACCTTCATATTAACACTTAATAAAACTAATATAACACATCGATCAATCAATCGATCTTCCACAACTAATAGCCTTTTAGCAACCAATTCAACTAAAGGGATTCTCTTTAAAATCCTCGATCAACCACTAACAATTAATGTAATATTATATTGATTAGCAATTAACAATTTAAAAGGAATAATTTAGATGATTTCTAGAGCTAAACAATCTTAAGAAAATCCTCTAAATATCAATAATATATGAATAATATAACTTAATATTTACTTGTGCTAACTTTAAAAAAAATATTAAATAGCTTTATTTTAGAGCTATGATTTCTCTGTCAAACATTTTGGATTGCTATGTGATAGGTGATATTAGTATTATTAAATAAAATTGTTTTATTTATCATTTATGTTTTCTTATTTATTCTAGGACTTATTTGGATCATTCTAAGGCTTTTAAAAGCTAAAAGTTTGGATAAAGGAGAAATCCAATAGGTGTTAAGCTTGAGCCGATAGAAGACTAAGAGACACATAATATAAATTTGAATAAACACTCTAAAGTAGTATCAAAATAAAAATCTCTGATTCCCTATGCAAACTTAGAAGATTGGGATATGAGAATGTTCATTAAAAAAGTTTTAAATCATAATGGTTACAGGGTAGTAATGTCATTAAATAGCATAGAAATTATAGCAAAAGAATAGGATAATATGACAAGAAGCCAAGAGATCAATTAGACCGTTCATAAAAGACATAAGAAAAGAATTCTAAATCATATGCTTAATTTTACTATCCTAAAATATTTGCTTTAATACAACTATTGTGAGATTCTTGAGGTATTCAAACAATGCATGTAAATAGTCTCTTATCAAGAAGGTGATGAAGATAATATTATAGATATTCCTAAGTTAGAATTTGACTTTGAGAAATTTGAATAACTTCCTAAATTCAATCCTAATAACCCTTATTTATAGAATGAAAGTTATCCTGCTTTTATAGAAATTCCATGTAAAGATAATGAAAAGATTATGTATATTGTAAAATTCCCTACAATTGAAATTTATATAAGTGATATTAACTACAAGAAAGTAATTACTCTCTCAAGGCAATAACTTTTAGATCTTATCCAAAATGACTATTCTAACCTAGACGATTATGTAAAGTTATTTAATACTTTTCAATTAAATTTATTATCTTATTTAACCATTAATACTGATAACTGTACTTTTAATAATGATTATTTTTCTATAATATGAATTTGTACTATCTATGGTCAGTAAATTATAAACTCAAATAATGATATTAGTATTCAAAGATTATTATTTTAAATTAAAGTTAAATCACATAGAAGAGAACAAAGTGCAAATTTTAAAAAAGACTACTTATTCGTCTCATCAGTTAGAAGAAGAATTAGCAGATAATAAATAAGCTAAGGGTCTGAAAGCTCCTATATCCAAATCAAATATTAAAATACCTTCAATAAGCTTACTTGAATAAAATACAGCAAATAAAAATGAACTAGTTGTAAACTTATCAAGAATTACTCTGACTCAATTAGAAGAAAGAAAGCCACTTAACTTCGAAATTCAAAATTGTAAGATCCTTAATAAATAAATCACAAATCAAATTATAATTTTAATTAATTGATTTAAAGCTAAAGTTGAGAAATCCTAATATGAAATTATGAATCAAAAATATTTCAAAGAATTGGTAAACTAAGAGGAATTTATCATCATATCTTTCTTGTAAGATTTATTTTTTCTTTTTATTAAATTTTACTAACTTATTTTCATATACCATAGCCCTTCTAAAGTTACATTAAAGCAATAGAATGTTGAGTATTCATAATAGATAACTCATAATTTATCATTTTCAGAATTCTATGAATTAATTGCTTTAACAAGCTCATATGATATGTTGAATTATGTATTAAATAAAGTAAGATTTTCAGGTTAAAGGAAATCAAGCAGTTAACCAAACACAGATGATGAAGGGGATAGTTCTTCAAGAAAAAGACCAAGCTTTTTGAAGAGAATTGATTTATAGCTACCTAAATGTAAATATGATGCTAAGGACTACGTTGTCTTAAATCAAGAAAATGAAACTAATGGTTTATTAAGAGAAAATACGGGGTATGTTACATTAGATGATAAAAAGTATCTGCTAAAAATTAGGTAACTAAACTATTTAATTTAATTTAATGTTTGTTTTAATAATCTAAATTTTAATTTCAAATAGCCCTCCTATTTTTGAGGTTAATTATTCTTTAGAAAATAGAAGAGAAATCTAATAATTAACCATTTAATAACTGAATGATATAGTAAAGAGAGGATTTAACTTTAGCTTTAAGGTAATTCCTCATTGAAAATGCATTCTGCTGACTAAAATTAAAAATATTATTCTTAATTAAATAAAATAAAATAAACTATATTATTTATATTGACATTAATTTATAAAGTATTTTAATTAATATTCTTTCTTTCTTTGTTTGTTTGTTTATTTGCTTTCTTGCTTCCAACTATCATAGCTTGCTTTACTTACTTAATTACACATTTATCCACCTAATTTTTTATTATTATTCTTTAATATTTTATAATTTCAAAATTACTGTGATATTTGTTATGTATCTAGAGCATAAATAATTAATTATTGGTTTAAATTAAAATTGATTTGGTAATAAATGTTTAATTTTGCTTATTGATTTTTGAGTTATTATTTATTAATTAGGTATAAAAATACATTAAAGAAAGGAAGGGATATAACATTTTACAAAGTAAAGAATTACTAGATTCTTAAGTAATGTTAGAAAATAATTTAAATAATTTATAATTTCGTAATTTTATAAGAGAAAATATTATTTTAAATAACTTTTCAATATTAAATAATAACTCAAACTCTCAAGAAGAAATGGTATACTAAATAAAATCCAGGGAATCATCTTCCTGGTATTAACCTGAGGTGTTATTACTATTTTACCAAGGGCTAAAATGCTACTAAGCTGTATTATTTGCTTCGTTTTTGGTGGATTTTTACTTTTTATTGAAATTGTTAATATTTTATTATTAATTATTTTAATTATTATTATGAATCAGATTATGAGGAACATTAAATTCCTTATTTTATTGTTAAGTATCAACATCTTATGTATCTTTAGAACCTTTAATTCTTTCATAGACCTCATTCCTCTCGTTCAATAATAACTTTGAAAGGAATTACTAGTGAGTATTTTAAGGGATTTTCTTTTTTTAATATGGAATTCCTGTTTTAGGACGAGGAGACATTTTTTACAAGAATAACTCACAAGGACTTATTAAAGGTGAGGTACCTTTATTACAACAATTTTCAAGCCCAATTTCTTATTCCTATTATTATTTTTAATATTTGGTTCTCTAAGGGAATACAAATTTATTAGATTATACTGAATATTAATTTGAATTTGGTAATTGAGAATTAATAGGTTATTGCAATAATGAATTTTCTTTATTTTTAAATTAATTATTATCTGTTCCTACCTGTTCTTCCATATAATTGTCATTTATTTATATAAATTATTAGCTTTTGCTTTAATTTGGATCGGAATTCTAGTATGTTTATTCCTATGGCAGATAGTTAGATCTTGCAGAGTATTATTGTTGAATCATTTCTTTATTTAAAAGATTTTATTAAGGCTATTAATTAATTTGCATAGAATAAGCAAACTATTTCTACTTTGATGATTTTGGAGATAAAGCTTCTTTTAATTAATCTATTTATGCATTTTATTATTCTGGCTATATTATTTTATTCTAGAAAAAGGGTGCATCTATTAAAGGAATCTATTTCTAATTTTTCTTGGAAATTAGATTTTTAATAAAATTCTATTTTTCCTAATCTAAATTTGAGAGTACTCTTTTTTTTTCATTACCTTATTGCTATAAGAGAGGAGAGATAACAATATCTTCTTCTATAATATTTTTATTCTTTTAAGATTTCTTTAAATTCAATTAAGTAGGTGAAGGTCTACAATCAGTATTGTTTTTACTATTTGTAGAATTATTACCAAGGATACTTTTAGATAAAAGCAGCTTTGTTGCTTAGTTAACCATATCATCGTTATCTAGATTTTAAATAAAAGCTTTGAGCTACTGAGACTTTATACTAAGAGTTTATTTTTCACTTTCAATTTAGATATATTTATGCTAAGGTGTACTAGGAATGCTATTAGAGGGATTTTGTTACTATTTTTAATATTATTTGTAGAGATTTCTGTTTTGATTCTACTAGTAAATAATCCTTTAAGAAGTGGTGTAAGTATTAGAATTTCTTGAATGAGAAGCCGAGTATAATTCCTTTCTGTTGAAAATCATTAAGTTCTACTTAACTAGCTATTATGTAATTTACTCGGGATTGTAAATACCTACAGGGGTACTATTATTAGTACTACTTGTAAAAGTACTACCTAATATCGATTTTGAGGCAGGGAAAAATGTTTATTACTGTTGTTAGTTAAATTAGTTCTAACTTCCATTCTTTTCTATTCTAAAAGTATCCTATCCCCCGCTTCTACTGCTAATGCTTTAAAAGCTAGAGTTAATCCCTTTATTTCTTTTATTAGAATTGTTGTTAAATTCCTCATTAATCTCAGTAGTAATTTAGTTTTAGAGAGGATTCATTTCTTAATTGAGTTTAAAACTTCTTCTCTCCTACAATTTAGCTGTATCTGGCTTTTATTCATTTTTTCTTTATAATAGCATTTATGATTAGATATTATTTAAATCAATTTAGCCATTGACACTAGTATTAGCTATAGAAAAAGATCCTTTAGATTGTCTTTATGTTGCTGATCTTTTCAATTATTTTTACTAATATTATTAATTTTGTTATGCTAAAGGGGGCTATAATGGCTAATTGACTACTTATTTCTTAATACTAGGATTAATAATCTCTTTTTGGTTATTCTCCTTTTTGATTTTCTCAACTTCTTAAGCGCCTACTAAAAAATTATTACAGGCTGATATGGTTCTTATTGAGTTTCTCTCTTTTTTAGGTATTTTATTCTCTAGTCTTTCATTTTGAGAACTCTACTCACTCAGTTAGTACTAAAACTGCTACTAAACTTACTCTCCTTTTTATGCTTTCATACTTTGTAGATGATAGGCGAATTTAAGATAATTGTCTTGTTTGTAGCTCTCATTAGATTCGTTTTCATTCAAGTTCCCTAAAAATGAATTTGATTTAGACTATTTTTATTCAAATGGAGGTAGTTATTATTATAAATCTTTTGACAGATGCTTTTATTAAGACATTTCGTAGTGTGATGATAGAGTGTTTGCCTTTTTTTGAATTAAATCAGAGATTCTCAACTACCCTTTACCTCCTCTTTTGGAAGCAATTCTTGAAGAAAAGTTTTTATTTATAAAAGGCTTTGAGCTAGGTGAGTTTATAGTAGAATCAATTCCATTTTAATCGTTTTATAAGGTTTTGTCTGTTTACTGCAATTTAATGTTGAGATTATTTTACGATTACTAAAAGTTAGTGTTATCAATATACAGTTTAATGCTACTCCTTTCACTAATAAAAGCTTTCATTCCAGGTGTAGTATTTATATTCTGAAATAATTTCTTCTGCTGACTGACTCTCTAATCCATTCTTTTATTAATTTATGAGTTGTTGAGGCACTTTTAAATCCTTATTCAGGCAAAATAATAAGAGTGGATTACAATTTTATTGAATTTGATTACTTCTTTTTTGATTATGTCAAGTATATATGTTCTCCTTTGTTTTATTTTTAATATATCTATCTTCTTATTAGTTTAAGAAAATGTAATTGACTTTTATTTCTTCCTAAACTTATTATCCTTAAAATCATTAGCCTCCTAATATAAATTTTTACAGAACTGATAATTCTAATGTCTTTACAATTAATTATTCAAGCCAATTAATATTACATTTTTCATATTATTTATTATCTCTTTACTGATAAATAATAATAACTTTAATAAAATTATTAAGATTCAGTAATTTTACATATAAAATTCAGGTGCTCTCTAAGTTTATTTTGTCTTTAATTAATCAAAAGATTTATTAATTGATTTTTTATATTCCATTTAAAAATAATCTAAACCAAGTTATTTTCAAGAGGATTATATATGTATACATGCATACTTCATAATTTATCATAATACTCTAAAGTATAATCACCCTACAATCTTATTTCAGTATTGCAATTATTATAAACAATCATTTTCATAAAATACAATACCGTTATAAGTTTTGAAATTTTTATTCTTTAAAAACATTTTAAATTGAAAGATCTAAAAAAATTCATGAAAAAATAAGGCAAACTAATCTTTAAGAAATTAAGTGGTCCATTTTATTCTAATTTAGATATTTATTGATTAATTAAATGAGATTTAATTTGATCTAATTATCAATAAAAATGAATAGGGATCGTTTACAATAATAATAATATTATCTTTTAAAATAATTAATAAATTCATCTTATTTGATTATTTAATTATTTAGTTATTTATTTATTCTTCAGATAGCTTTCAAAATTAATTAAGTATTAGAAAATTAAAAATTATGTATATTAAATAAAAATTCACAGGTATTTTATTGAGAAGAATATTTTACAGTTAAGTATACTGGTACCTTATTACATTTAAATACTAGATAAGAAAGAGCTCTTTTATTGAGAGGATTCGTAAAAGAATTTAACAGTATTTTAAAGATAGGGAATAAATAAGACATTTACATTTAAATGTAATGGTTAACAGATAATGAAGCAAAAAAGGTTTTGAAAAATATAATATAGGATCAATAAATTGTAAGAATATTAATGTGTATAATATAACTCTTTATGAAACCTTTATTTGGACTCACAGACTATTGAAGAAGATTTAGAAATTTGAAATAGTAAACAAAGAGTTTCATAGTTGCTAAAGATGTTGAGAAATTGATATTTTTGTTAATGAAGATTATTATTTAATAACAGTTTCAAGAGTTAATGAAGAAAATTTTACAGGAGAAATGAATTGTTAAATTAATCTGAATTCTCTTTACATGAAGGGTAGATAGTTTTTGAAGATTGAGAGGGGAAGCTATTATTGTTATGATTCTAAATGTAAATAAAAATTGTGAATATAATCTTTTATAGATAGTAATATAGAATTTTTGGAGGATTTCCATATTATTTTTGATTTAAATATACCTAATTAGGAAATAGTTTTTTGATGGCATTAATATTGCTAGAAGTAAAAAATAAAGTAGATTATTAATTTATTACTCAATATTATTGAATTAATTGTTTATAATATGTATTAGCAGGTATTGTTGTATTTACTACATTAATTTTTAGATATAAAAATATTTGTTAAGATTTGTAAAAGTAAATAATTATAAGCTAAATAAAATCATACTATGGTTAATATTATTAATTTATTTGAGTTATAAAGATTATAATTTATCATTTTAGAAAATTTAGGAAAAAATTTAAGTGGTATTTCTACAAAATATAATAAATACATAGATTTACATTTAAAAATAATAATAATAATGATCAAGTGATCATAATAATTCTTGTTTAATTTGATCAGAAAGAGAAACAACGCCAGTGAAAGAACCATTTGATAATTTAGCAATAGCACGGTAGAATTCATAGGAAGCTATTTTATCTTCCTTCTTTTCAACACCTGCTAAATTGAAACTAACTATATGAATCTTAGGAATATGTTCTTTTCCCTTAATAGCTTCTTCAATTTATTACAAATAAGAGGCATAATTTTTAGATGTGAAGTCAGTAAAAACAATAATTGATGAAGTTTTAGAGTTGGAATTTTTTATTCTAGAAATCAAAGTTTCAATAATGCCTTCTTTTTTACCATGTAAAGTAACCTATTCTAAGAACTCGTCAGCTTTTTAACTTCCAAATTAAGAAAATTCCACTAAATCTTTGTTGAAAAATACATTTTATTCACTGCAATAAATATTGTAGAATTAATTTTTATTCAAGTTTTCTAATGATAAACTGAGGACTCTGACAGCGACAGTAAAACGATTTTCATTAATATTACTGGGGTTGATGACTTAACCCATTGTATTATCTAAGAGGAATTCAATTCCATTTTCTTCTTTAATTGTTTCAACAATTGTTTTGATAAAGGTGTTTTAAATATTGCCTAATTTAGTTTCAATATCTTTTATTTACATTTCAAAAACAGCATTCTTAGTCTTTTCTTCATTTTCTTCATCACTTTCATCAGCTACCTCAGCTAAATTATCATAAGCATCATCGAAGTCTTCTTCATTTGGCATTTCCTTATTTTCAATTTCTTCGAACTTCTCTTATTCTTCTGCTACTTTTTGCATTTCGTTGATGAATTTCTCTGAATTACAAATAATACAATCAGCTTTCTTTATTTATGAATGGACACCAGTGACCATATATTCTAAACAGTAATCTAAAGGTTTGAGATCTTACATTTATTTTGTTATTTTTAAATTATTTTCTGACTTATTTCCTATTGATTTTCTACTTTTTCCTTCTCCTTTTTGGATTGACAGACTTTTTGTTCAAAAAATTTTATTATTATTTTATTAATATCTCTTTGATATCTTATTTAATTCAAATATAAATTAGAAAGAAAAGATAGATAAATTGTTTGTTTGTTTGTTAGACAAATAAACAATCCTGATCACTTCTAATTTAGGACTACGCTCTTCAAACAACTCTCTAATCTTCTTGTCCTAAAGTTATTTATAGGAAGGGAAACTATCTCTTCTTTAATAATTTCACAATAATGATAAAATCTGAGAAATTTATCATTAAAAATTATTTATCCTAAATAAAATAATTCTATTGTTAGAATATTAAAAATAATAAATTAGCGTCTACTTTTTTGGGATACTAACTAATGTGAAAATATGAAAAGAAGAGAAGTAATTATATATAAATGATATTATTTTTGATGAGTAAAAGCTATTGAGACAAGCACTCAAAAAAAGAGTATATTTTACATAAATAAAATACAAATAAAAATAAAAGATAGTAGTTTAATAGGATTTAGTTAAAATAATAAAAATGGATAACCAAAACAAGTTAAAGGGAAAAAAGCTAAAGAAAGAAGAGGATAAGACTGGTTATTGTTTAGAATTAAAGATGACAGGTATACATGCAATTACATATATCCCATGCCCTGAATGCAACAGATCTGTATCTACATTTATAGCCACTCCTAATGCATTAGTTAGATGCGGTACTTAATAATGTGTATAAGTTGGAGAATGTGTATGTGGAAAATAAGTTAGTGCAGCTGTTAGATGCGGAACTTTATAATGTCAATAAGTTGGAGAATGTGTATGCGGCTAACAAGAAATTGATGATCAACTTAATATGGATAAGGATGAACTTGATCAAGTTTTCTTTTGATAATTGAATCATTCAATAAATTATCTTTAAATATATCTCTAATAAACATCTGTATACTTCACATGAAATTAATCAATCTATCAATATATAATGAGGCATAATAGTAACGTATTATGCTATGGAGGAATAAGGAACAATTTAGCAATTAGATATCTTGTGTTGATATTCATTTATAATAATAGTTATGCCAAATTTTAGAAAATTCTATAATATTTTATTGAAAATTTTGTAATTATTATATTCCTCTGCTGATGCAAAATTCATTTTTCTATTAATTTATCAAAAAATCTACTGCTTTTTCATACATTTATTAAATTCCTGTTTATTAAAGTAAAATTATTTTAAAATTTACTATTTTTATTTATTAATTTTATTTTTCTATTTAATTTGAGTACTTAGTTTTATTTTACATATTTTATTATATTGGTTTAAATTAAAGTAAATTTGGTTTTCTATTTTAAACACTTACTTAATTGTGCAAAGATGATATTTTAAAAAAATATTTTAAGAGGTTTACTTTTACAGATATATAATTTATGCATGTGAGTTTTTGTAAATAAATTGAATTTATAACTCAGTAAATGATAAATCAAAGAAATTCTGATGGAAAGATTGGAATTTTATTTGATTTGTATGAGCCAACAACAAACATACTGCAAATATAATGCATAAATTAGAAGATAGATTTTTCATTAGGAATTAGGTAGGATAGGATAGGTGGTTATTGAAGATTAGGAGATAATTGTAAATATATGATTGGCAATTAATTAGATTACATTTCTTTGCAAAATAAAGGTGATTAAGAAAAATATTAAATTATGCGATTGCTTGTTTGATTGATTGATTGCTAATCATCTCCTCCTAGTCAGAGAAAATTCAAAAGGAAGAGTATATATAAGTGAATAATAAATTATGTACAAATATATGATAAAGAATATATTAAGAATATTTAAAAATTAATAGATTATCTTAAATTAATTTAATCCAATTTTAACTAACATTATTCTCTCACTCTATCTCTTTATCTTGATCGTCTATCATTATATACTTATTTTAAAATAAATCTATCAAATCATTTCATTTTCTTATTTGCATTATTTCTTACACCGTTTTCAAGGTTATCCACTTGAATAAACGCTAGTAGGGTCGCTAGTATTGTCATTCAATCCTCTCCCCAAGTTTTAAGAAGTATTAAGACTACTAGTATTAGTAGTATCTGATTTCTTAGCTTAATTATCTAATGCTTCAGGAGGAATTATTAGTTCCAATCCTGTAAAATGGAAGCAGAGATACATTAATCCAACAATAAATAAGAAAATCGTAATAACAATTGAGAGGATATTGAGACCAGATCCTCCCATATAACTTGAGCATATGGTGGCTACAAATATATCCAAAAGGCCTCTACCAATATAAGAGTGCATAAAAGAAATTCTACTCAAAACTACTGTAAAATTCAATTCAGATCCTAAAATAACTATACCAAACATAATCATATATGCAGGTTGAAAGATTGTCCATGGCTCAGTTACAAGAGCTGCAAAGAAAATATATCTTAGAATACCATTTGTAATTAGGGCTGCACCATTACCTGCATTTATCCATCTAAAGATAGTTGCTAATCTACGCTATTTAGTGGCTGTTCCTAGTATTTTATTTTCTTCTGCTGTTCTAGTATTAGTAGCTTAATTTCCTGCTTCAATATTCATTTATTTCTTGAGTTTTTCTATTTATTTAGAGATTTTCTACTTTGCTGATTCTTTTGTAATGTTGTTTAATTATTATTATTACTTTGTGATATGATATTGAAATGCGTTCAGAATTTATTATTTTATCAAATTGTACCTTTATCCTCTCCTTCTTTTCTTCCTAATAATTTCTATTTCTGGGCTTTTTGTTTTAATAATATAGTATTTAAGGCCATAATTATATCCATTTTTTAAATATTATTTTGATAAGTAATAGGATGGTATCTATTACTTTTTGAATACTCAAAATCCTCTATTTATTTCATTTTTATAGCTTTTTAAAATTTGATTTAAAAGAATTTTGGAAAGTAAACAGTAAAAATCTCTCTAAAATAAAAATTATCGATACATATTATAGATATCAATTATTAAAAAGATAAATCATTTTTAAAGTTTAAATTATAATAAATAAAGTAGAAATTAAAGATATTTATTTTTTAGATGAATTGTAACTCATAAAATTTGGAGCTTCATTTGAATAAAAGTGAGGATGTAATCATCTATTAAAAGCAGAATTTAATTTGCATTTTCAGAATTAAAAACAGCTTTTTGAAAAATCATTAAATCTTAGAAATGTATTAATAAAAATAATGATAGTCTAAAATAATTAAAATCATATTATTTTCAATTTAAATTAGCTGCTTTTTTAACCAATTTCATCCACTGAAATTTATTTAAATGAGGACTACTATTAATTATAATTTTTTGTATAAATTTGCTGGTGATTTGATGTTTTTAAAAAGTAGAGTTTAAAAATATTATAAGGATTATTTTTTAGACAAAAACAAGCTTATTCACTATTAATAATCTTAGATTGATAAGTAAAAAAATCTAGAAAATAAAAATATTTTATTATAAAAAATGAGAGATAATTCTATTAAAAGTGTAAATATATAATTTCAAATTAATGAGTTTAAAATTCTTATATTTTCTTATCAAAAGACAATTCAATAATCATATTTGGAAGATAATAGCACTTTAATTTTTAAGTAAATAATATAAATAAACATTTTTTTCAACTTTGTTCAACTTTGAAAATAAAAGTGGAGAATTAATTGGGCCTAAGGGTGCCTGGGATTTAGGATCAGAATTAGGAAATTGTTTAAATCTTTAAGTCATAACTCTAAACTTGAAGTAAAATTTAATTTAACTTTTATTTAAAACTTTTCAAATCATAAATAATGTAAATATTTATTATTAAACTGAAATTTTTAAATTTAAAAAGTGAAAATTAAATTGGAGATAAGGGTATTTGTGATTTGGGGATTGGATTAGGAAAATGTTCATAGCTTAAAACATTAACTCTTAATTTGATGTAAAATTTATAGTTATTAATTTGATCTTTGTCTTTACTAGACTAAATTCTTTCAATTTATAAGACAAAATAACATATTAAAATAAGATTTTATTTTTAATTTCTTCTATTTTTTGTTTTTCAATTTCTCTCTCTAAAAATGTTTTCTTATTTTTTTAATGAGAAAGTGAGAATAGTATTGGGTCTTAAGGCACTTTAGATTTAGGATTAGCATTAAGAAATTGCTCATAACTTACCGAATTAAATATCTATTTAAAGTAACAAGAAACTTAACATTAATTTCAAATTTATTTATTACTATTTTAGTGAATCTGTATACAAGTAAAAATAGAATTGGACCTTAAGGTAGTTGCAGTTTGGTAAATGAATTAAGACATAACTCATAAATTAAAGCATTATCACTTTTCTTGAGGTTAGATTTAATTATTTTTATTTTCTTTCGCCTTTCATTAAAAATTATTAAAATATTTTGATTTTTACTTTTCTTTATAAATATTATAGGAAAAATGCCATAGGAGATAAGGATTTTTATGGTATAGGCTCTCAGTTAGGGAATTTATCATAACTTACTAGTCTTTCTCTTAATTTATGGTAATATTTCAAAATTATTTATTTTCTCAAATTTTTCATTTTAATTTTTTACACTTTATTACTCTGCCAAATTTAATTCTTTATAAATAAAAGTGAAAATAGTATTGGAGATGTGAGTGTTTGTAGTTTAGGGTCTGGATTAGGAAATTTGTAATTACTTACTACTTTAACTCTTTATTTGAGGTAACATTTTAAATTTATTATCTCTTTATTATATTTTTTATTTAAACTTTTAAATTTATAGTTTTAATTGTATTGGAGATAGAATAGAATAGAAATACTCGCATATAATATAAAAATACACTCAGTAAAAATACTTATTAGTTTATATTTGTATTTTATAATAGAATTAATTTAAAGTATTTTATAAATTGATTCTTTTATTTTACTTTATTTTCATTAAATTTCTAATTATATTTTAGCAAGTAAATAAATAATTGTTAAAAATAAATTATAAAAATAAAGTAAAAAAATTTTTTAAGTTCTTAATGTTCTTAATATTCTTAATGTTCTTATTGTTCTTATCGTTCTTTTTTTTAAATTTAAGAACAAAAACTTTTCACATATTTTTAAAAAAATTCCATATTATATAATTTTGAAATTAAATTTTCAAATATAGGTTGAACAGTCGCAGGGTTGCACGGTTTTACAGTTGCATGGTTGCGCGGTTGTCGTGGTTGTACAAACTATTTAAAATCGAAAAACTGGTGAAGATTAAATGAAGGGGCAGAATATGAATTTCAATGAATTTTATTACAATCTAAAATGTTTTATAAAGAATAAAAAAAACAAAAAATTAGTAAATTTAATTGCTTAAAAAAATGAAATTGATATAAGAAGTTAATATTGTTGTATAAATTAAATTAAATTAATCAATAATATTAAATGCATGAAACTCTTTTAAATACTAATTAATAATTTATTTTAAATTTTATTTATTTAATTCGTAACCTAGGTTTTTATTTTTTAATATTTTTATGGTTTAAATAAAAGTGTTTAAATAGATACTTTATTTTACAGAAATTTCTATTTTATTCATAATTAAAGTAATAAGTAAATCAGAAATTTCGTTTTTGTAAAATAAAGATACATTTCTTACAAATAAACATTTAATTTAATGCTAGTCCGCAATTTATTTAAGAAGAGTAAATTCAATAATCCAATCTCTCGATACACCTTTCCTTATTCCTTCTCCACAGGAAATCTTTGGAATAGTTCAGAAAATCCTTTACCTGAGTCAGAGAGAGCAAATTACTCTGAGTATTTTGATTTCAAGTATGGATTTGGATAAGGAGGAAAGTTAATAATGAGATTAAATTAATCAAACTATAATTTATTTTTGCATACTTTATGGGAGGATTATGCAGAAATTAATGTTTATAGAAAAAATAGCTCTAATATTATTTCACCTGCTGCTTATTTGATTTAGGAAAATGGTGAAGGGGGCAGAGAGGCTTTCATTTCTGATGAAACTTATGATGCTTAATCATTAAAGAATGAATTATTTAAAGTCTATGCTCGTATTCCAGAATATTATTCTTATGATATCGAATCTAATGGACCAATTACTCATGAAAATACAGCTGCAGTATCATCTAAAATTTATGGAGATGTTCGTGCTATTACTCCATTTGCTTTCAAGGCTAAAAAATTAAAAACTGAGAATTGCGAAATTAGTGCTGAAAGTATAGATGTTGATACATACTTAGAGAGTTTCCGTGCTAAGATAACTGCTAATTAAGGAATTAAAATGAAGAAATGTGCTATTTCAGGTTATGCTACAATTTCATCAAAAAATAAGGGAGAAATATCAATAAGCTCTCTTTACACAAACCCTGAGCGTAGACCATAAAATTTATTTTGCAATCAAAATCCTTTTAACTATGTATAACTAAGAAGTTAAATCACTAGTATGGTAGAGTCTACACCTCATATCACTATAGAATCAAACTAAGGAAATATTTCTCTTGGAGTATCTCATGGTACTGCTAAAATAACTGCTTAAGTAGGAGATATCTAAATAGATACTTTATCCAATTAATAAGTTGTTATTTAAACACTTAAAGGTAAGGTTAAGGCTCATATTTATAGTATCGTTAAAGATAGTTACATTGAAGGTGATCAGATTTAATTAAGTATAGAACAATCTTTTAAATAAAACCTTTATTTGATCAATGCTGGATAGTACTTTGGAGAATAAAAATAAGATTAGCCTACTATCTTTGTGAAAGGATAGATTTCTCCTGAAGATATTTAAATTTCCACTTCTTTCAAATCAAGAATGCCTTCCTTCATGATGGAGAAATGATCTAATTAATATATAGCTTTATTTTTTGTATCAATTTATCATCAATCAATTAGGAATTTATTGGTAGAAATTTAGTTTAAATTTGTTAATCTAATTGAGAATTAGTTCATTGGTATTATATTTTTACTTTAATTTTCACCTACTTATCTAGACATGTTTTAAGCCATATTTATTATCTTTAAAAATAAAATTTTTGAGTAGATTACTTATAAAGCTTAAATAAACATGAAAATAGCTGCAATCATGGCTGTTTGAGATGTTAAATTTTGTATTTTTCATTTTATCATAAATTTTTAGAAAATATCTATTAAAGATATAAAAGAAATTGTTAATATTTGATGGGATTTGTATAACTTTTAGTAGTTTATTTTATAATTAAATACCAAAATTAATAAAAGATTAATTTATTAAATACAGTAAGTATCACTGGAAATCATTTGATAAGAATGTATCAAGATTTCTAAAATTAAATTTATCACAAAATCATAATATAATGGAGGGAATGTTTATAGATCTTTAAAAAAGATTAGTAATGAATATCAATTCAAATGTTTAATGATGATATTGTATTATTACAATCATTAGAAAAACGAGCAAAATATATATAATCTAAATAGCAGGAAGGCTTGACTAATTAAATTGAGATTATTTATTGATGAATGTATGAATGTATTTAGGTAAGTACCATTTAGTAGAGTAATAAAGAAATTGTTGTATTTTCAATTATCACTTTAGAATTGTATATTACTTACTGAATAAATAATATTTACATAATAAAATCAACTTATTTTTAATAAAAATAGTTATTAATTACGCACACATACGCACAGCTTATTATATCTAAAGATAAATACATCAACACTCTACTACTTACTATCATACATCTCTTCATTATGAAAAAGAATTCCTAAAATTTATAAAGCATTGTGAAACAATTCTCCAAAAATCCCCCAAACCATCATTTAAAAGATAGCTTTAGTCAGGTTCATACTATCGAAACAACTAAAAATGTAGAAATCTCTACTTAGCAATCTACTAGAAATTCAAGAAGAAGCACAAACATAGATTAGTTTGCAAGAAAATCTAATGTAAACACTCCTTCTAATAGAGTAATAGAAAATAAATAACCATAGGGGTCACCCTCAATAGGACAGGTCATGCGAAAAGAAAAAAAATTTGATCTAAATGATTACATAGTATTAGAAGAAAATTTTGAAGATACTTGTAAATTAATAAAAAAAACCTATATAAATTTGAACAACATGCTGAAAGGATTTGTAATTACTTATTAAATTATATTACCTAAGTTTTATTACTAATAGTTAGACATCATCTGCAAAATTACATAGCTTAAATTCGAGATTTAAGCAACTATTTCTTAAAGCTAATGATAATCTAGTAGAAATGTTTAATTTAATTAATGTTTCTATAAAAAATATATAAAAAGGGATCAGAGGAATTAAAAGAATATTTAGATTCTTTGTGGGATATAGATCCTTTAAAAAAGGAGCCAAAAGATATTTTACCTCTAATTGAAGTAGTATTTACAGTTATCACTAAATTCTATAATGAGCTTGAAGATTCTTATTATAACTTACAAAAATGCTAAGAACTAAAAGAGAATAGCAAGTAAGCAAAGGATTATCTCTTATTATTATAAACATAAGAAGCAGATATGAGAGCACTTAGAAGAGTAACTAAATATTTAAAATTGATTCTTTTTAAAATATTTTTAAGTTTCATTTTTTAAAAATATTGTTTTATACTAAATATATATTCATTTATGTAAACACCAAAAGGAGAACTAATAGCTGAGATTATCTATCAATCTATATCAAGAAAAGCTTAAAAACAGTGAAAAGCAGGCAGATCTTCTGGCAAATTATGCCTAAAAAGAAATGGAAGTAAAACAATTTAATTTTTAATTAATAAAAGGGTTAATTAATATAAATATAACTACAACTAAATATTGAATTTAACAATAGTTAAGATAAATTTAACTATAATTAATTCATGAAGTTAAGGAGAACTACAAATTAAATATATCTTTATTTAATTTATTGAATTATTTATCATTTTATTTATCTCTAAATATATACTCAAATATTATTTCTAAAATCTCAAGACTATAAAATAAGAATTCCAATTTGCCATTAATGAATTGAAGTAGAAGGAGGAGGACTTGGAAACATTAAAATATGAGTTATAAAGTAAAACAAGTTAATTAGAATCAATGGATGAAAGGCTTGTATCTGTTTTTATCTTAGAACATAAGATAAGAGCTTTAGGATCAAAGAATGCTAAAGATATTGAGAAAACAATTTTTGAATATAGTGAAAAGTTAAGAGAAATGGATAAATCAAGTAGGGAAGCTTTGAGGAAGGAAAGATAAGAAAATGATAGTAAAGTAGTGGAGTTTAAGAATAAAATAAATCAACTTAGTATGGAGAATCGTAAACTTCAATTTGAAAATAAGAGTAGAATTTAATAATTGAATGACATACTTTAAGAGAAAGAAGAGTATATAAAAAATAAAGTTACTGAGCTATAAAATGTACAAGAAAAACTTGCTTTGAGAAATAAAGAAGTTTACATTATTACAAATTAGAAAGATAAGTAATTAATTAATTCATTCATTCAATTTTCTTCTTCTTTTTGTTCTAATTATTCTACCTGCCTACCTACCTACCTAATTTGACTTTTTCTTCTTACACTGAATATTTTATATAATATTTAATTACTCCCCTATAATAATTAAATTTTTTAAATTATCATAATAAAAATGATCATAATATAATAATTATTATTGAATGAATTTCAATTTAATTTATAAATTTAAATAATATACTGGAGGGTTTCTTTAATTTTGAATAATTTCTTTCTACTTACATTAATAGAGAATTGATACAAAATAGATTTTTATTCAATAAAGAAGTTTCTATTTTTAAAAACAAAGATTACATGAAATATTAGCTTACTTAAATGTGAAAAAATAAATAATTTATTTTAATTTTTATTTTGAATTAATATAGGTATGGAACTGTATAACATTCCTAGAGCTTTAACAACACTACTCTAAAATGAAGCAAGTAGCTATCTAGCTAGCTTGCTTGCTTGATTGTTATATTTCATTTGCATTAAATGAAAATCCTCCTATTATATTATTAGAAGAATTCAAAACAGAATTATCCTTACATATATTGCTAAAATTTAAATTATTGACTCTAATCAATTTATACTTTTGTACATAATCTTAATCTTTTCTATTACGGGATGGAGTTACTCTCCCAATTCTGTTAGCTATGTTTGAAAAAAAAAGGACTGATGTGACGTTATCTCACTATCTTACATTAATTTAAGGAATTATATTTATATTATTATTTGAATCTATTTAATTTTACATAAACACACACCTCTCTTTTTAATTTACTTTATTTTAAATCTCCTTGAAATCTATTTCTTCTTAAAAATAACAAACTAAGAAACAAACAAACAAATAAGCGAACCTACCCTTTCTATTTTTAAATTTCTTTCCATTAATTTCTTTTTTAATTCGGATTCTTCAGTGTGTAAAAAAAATCAAGATTATAATGTGTTTTTAAATTTTTTAAATAAACAACCACTTTGTTTGTTTCTTTGTTTGGAAGGTTAGATGGTTTAATTATTGTTGAAATAAAAAAGGTTTTAAAAATGATATTAAGTGTTAAAATACTCAATGAAATAAAGACATGAATAACAATTATCATTAATTTGGTTGATTTATTAGTTTATATAAATTCTATTTTATCCTAGATATTTTTTAGTTTGATAATATTTGACTAGAATTTTTATATCTAATCAGAAATAATGCTACTCGTCATCTGTGTGGTTAATATTAAGTTATTTTATGAATGACAATTTGCTTATTTCTTACTTAATTTGTTCTTCATCTTTCTGGTTTGTGTCTATGTCTCCAAAATTGAAGCTAAGAGTTTGCAAGTGATTCAACTTAGAGAGTTAGCTCAATGCCAATAAGCATTTAGAGTGCAAAGTATTTTGTTTCACATTCACATGAAGGATCTACAAATTAGAAAGATTCTAAATAGCCTAAATTAAACCCAAGGCACCATCGTCATGGATAGTATTCTATTTCAAATCAAGGGTTAGCTTGCTTAGCTTTGATAATTTAGAGATGCCAGCTGATAGTTTGAGAATGCCTTCGTCTTTTAAGTTATTGTTTTCCAAATAAAGCACTAAAGTCTATAAGTCTTAGAGGTGATTTAATGCCTCTCCTAAGACAAACCCTCCAAGAGAGCCAATAGGGTAGTGATGTAAATTCAAATCTAGCATTTGGAGATGCTTGCATTGTATGATACCATCAACTAATTTCTTCAAACCATTATTTTCTAATTTATTTTTAATTAAGACCAAGGCTAGACCTTTGAGATTGCTAAATTTAGCAATTTCAGTTCCTAGATTAGCAATGTCTTCATCATTGAGCATGTTTTCAGAAATGTTGAGCATAAGGATTTCTAGGCTCTTTGAGTGAGACAAACCTTCTAAGAGGCTTATAACACCTTCTCCTTCGATGGTATTGTTTTAGAGTTCTAGATCTAACTTTTTGAGGTTAGGGCATTGACCAAGAGATTGGCCAATAGCTTTTCCACCATCAGGATAGAGATTATTGCTTGAAAGGTTAAGGCTTAAAGTGTGTAAATTAGGGAACTTGGCTATTTCTGAGCACAAATCAGCGGCTTCGACATCACCAACATCTTTATCTTTTCTATTCATAGCAAAGGCATGAATTTACTGCTTATTAGCTTCCTTCAATTGTTGAAGAGTGTGAATATTCATCTCCATTTTTGATATAGTTTTTTTTGAAAAAGATTAGATTTCTTCTACTTTCTAAATGCTTAGTATTTTAATTCTAGACTGGATATTAAGTGTGATACTTATTTTATTGCATAAATAAATAAATTATTATCTTTTTTCAAACAATGTCGGAGTATTTCAACTTAAAATAATTTTTATTCTATAACCCTTCATATTATATTTTTCAAAACATTCTTGAAGTTTAAATTGACGCACTAGGTGCAATTAACAGGTCTAAACTTTATAATCTCAGAAATGATAGAAAATTAAAGTGAGTTACATACTAATTTGTTGAGATGAAAATATTGTTAAAAAAATGAAGGAAGACTTACAAAGTTACAGTTTTCTATTCCGAAATTAGGCGTCAATTGAATTATAAACAGCTTTCAATAGATAAATTACCTCAAATAACACATAATTGACCATGAGATGCAGGTTTTCAAATCTATATTTTCTGTGACGTTGGTTTCTGTATTAAAAAAGACTGTTTCGACGTATTATGGCATGTAAGGGATGTTTCTAAATTGTATCTAAGTAAGTTAAGAGAAAAGATAGATTGATTATAATTAAGGTTTTTTAATCTTCTTAAATTTCCGCTGCATATATATTAATTAATCTTTGAATAGTGATAAATAAATATAAATATACTAATTCTTTATATTACAGATTTCTTGATATAATTCTTAAGATTCATTCATGCATGAATGGTTGTGTACATTTGTATTTCTTTTCCAGTTTTTTGAAGATAGATTACAGATAACATTTGAAATAATATATGATAATGTAAGTTATTTTATTAAATAATAATCAAATAGACGATAATATAATATACCCACTCATTTTTCAATAGTTATTAATAAGTTACAAGTGTTTTATTTAAATTACAGGAAAATTTCAAATAGAATGATCAAATTATATTAAATTTTATTTTTCTCTTCTATTTGCTTCAATAATAAAATTTAATTATACACATAAATACCTATTCAGGCACTTCTTTTTTAAAGATTAATGGATTCCCTCAATAAAGAAATTGTTCAAAAAACTAAAAGGAATTAATTAGCTGCGTTTACCACTCTAAATTTCATCTCAAACTTGCATTTATATTATTTCACCGAAGGAGACTTAGCTCAAGTGGTAGAGCGCTGGACTCCAAATCCAGCGGTTGCGTGTTCGAGTCACGTAGTCTTCAATTTTTTTTATTTTGAAGAAAATGTTAATAATCGAATTTGAGCCATAGATTGATTATACTTTTGTAATTTTATTTGTTGAATGAAGATATTAATAGTAATCAATTAATCTAAAATAACTTATTACATTTTTAAAAAATATCTATTATTTTACAAAGAAATATTCTGTAAAATTTAAATATTTTTCTTTCAAAGAAATTTTGAAGTGTTTTTATTTGTAATTTATTAAAATTTGTGAAGGGAAATCATCTATCTATTTATCTATGATTAAGAATATCTTTAAGAATTTCATCAAAAATCAGAATTATTTATTCCTTCTTTTTTTCTCTTCAAATCGAATAAAAGATAATTAGAAGTTTTCTGAAGAAAATCCATTTGAATTTATCAAATTTATCTTGTTGTTTTATTTTTTGTTGCAACCATCCCATTCTCTTATTTTGAAAGCATTAAAGGATTTTTATATTAATAAACGAAATTAAATATCTGGATATCCTTACACTTTAATATTTTGGAGTATCTTTATAAAATTCTCAGATGAACACCTTAAAAATATGTGGGATTTTACTTATCCTTTTAAAACTCTTCGCAGGAAAATATTCGCAAACAAATGAAAATGTAGAAATTAAGTGTAATGAAGAAAAAGCATAAGGTTAATGTACGAAAACAACAAAAATAGAGGTACCTCATGGAAAAAATGAAAAAACGGATCTTACAACAAAAGAATATCTAACTTGCGTTAAATATACATTCTGCCTCATATAACCTAATATTTAGAACCTAATCTAAAAGCACCAACATTATTTTCTAAAAGAATAAAAAAGCTCCTTGCTATATTTTAAAAATTCACATGATGATGGTGATGAGCTCCTATGTCCTCTAAATTAAAACAATGAAAATAGCAGCGAAAGGTAGAGGGCCATATATGGAATAAGTTTGATGAACACTATGCCTATTTTCTAAGGTGTTGATAAGGAAAAAAATAATGTATAGATTTTCAATCTGAATATCCTTCGTCAACATTTAGAATTGACAAAGGCTTTAAATGTGTTTGAGAGCAAGAGTGTATAATATAAGCTGAGGTAGATCTTTTTTATGCCCGAACAAGTTGAAATGCACCCAAAGATACCTAAATTAATGAATTCAGAGAAATAGGTTTTGAGTCTATTTTAGTAAAAGAAAGACAGTGGAGATTGTATTCTATACCTTTAATATACTGATTCAGAGTTTGATTACTTCTTTTTACAAATCAAAGACGATTTCCACTTTGATTATGTTGAAGTGAAGACCCAAAATGATTTTAGCTAATTAAATCCGTTATAACAGGCTATTAAGAGAGCCTAAAAGGCTTACATGTTGGCATTGCCATCTAATCTCATGAATCTTGATAACCAACGTTGTGCTATTCATAGCTTTGGATTTGTATCTTCTTTCAAACCATTCATTTCCTATGCTCACATTGGATACATTATATGTGCTGACACAATCTTTGATGCTATGTTTGGATTAGAAGACTCTTCCTAAAATTCTTAACTTAGGTATTTATTCTTATTTTATTTACATTCCTGAAGTGTATTGATCTCCATATCCCTAGGATTTAGCAGCATTTTAATTTAATTTTACTAGGAAATTTATTATACCCCATAGTAGGTTTTAAAAAATTTCATTTATTTGTAAGAAAATTCCTCCAATAAATATAACTTATCATGAATAAACTTTTTTTGGGTAACTAATATTTTTGCAAAAACGATATTCTCTATAAATAGGGCATATACATTTGAAGAGATTCTTTCGAAATCTGAGAAATTACATAACTTTGAAGCTAATAACAGAAAGAGATTCACTTATCAGAGTGTTATCTAAATTAAATAAATTGTAGCTTATATATCTTTAGTTTTGCAAGATTAAATATCTGCAATGGTAAAAGGAGCATAATTTAAAGAAAAAGAAAATGGAAGGGAAGAAGAAATTATTTTCCAGGATTCTATACATCAATATAGTCTTTTTAAAATAATTACTACCTTTGATATAAATACACGACTTACTTTGTTTAAAGTTTAAACAATAGAGGAAATCCTGGAGGAGAATTTTGCTCAAAATGCAAGTATCCTAAAATTAGCTCTTTAATTTATAAAGGAGATAGAAGAAGGTAAAATTAAAAAATTCCCAGATGAGTATGAATCTTTTAAGAAGGTTGTAGACGAGAATGAAAATTTCGTGGAAATAGAGATGACAGATAATCTTTTAGTTCTTGGCATGGATAAGCTACATAAGCTATGGTATAGTATCTTAAAGTTCCTTATTAACCTATTTTGAGAAGCATAAGTATTTAATATATCTTACAAGTTACATTTCACAAGAGAGACTACAAACAAAAAAAAATATCAAATTATCTTGGCAGCCCTATAAAATGTAAACTGAATTGAAGTGAAATTATGCATGTACTGATTAATCATTGAAGCGATCAATCGATCCCTCACCTTAAAAGCTTGTTTTTTTCTACTTTAGAATATGAGTGCGTTGACTAGTCAAAATTATAATATTGGTTTATAATTAAATTTTTTTTTTTTATGAATGTAAAGTGATAATACGCACTAAATGGCCCCCAGCAAGACAAATTTCACTTCAGCGTAATAATAATATTCCTTATTGACTTAAATATTGCTTGAATTTGCATCAAAAAATAGATATCTCTAAGAAGAAAAACAGAAAGATTTAGATCAATAAACTAAAGTATAAACCTTATTTTAAACGGCCATGTGAATTTAAATTAATGTAAATTCATTTAACAGGTTTGATATAATACGCCATGAATGAAGTATGAGTGATTTAATTGCTTCGATTTGTATAGTAGAAATTCTCCTCGATCTACTTACTCTATTAATTTCTTAAGAATGGTAATTACATCTGAGAGAAGATTTTATGATTGATGATTGATCACTTTCTATTATAATTTTAGATGTTCTATTTTTATATTGCTTTTTGTCTCTTTGTATCTTGAAATCTTATTCTCATTATTTTATTTATGCTTAAAATATTATTTTTACAGATATTTTCTGATCTTCGTTTGATGTGATGTGTTTGTATCAATTTTGCCTGATTCTCTAGATTTATTAAATCAAGTAAAACAAAATGACTTTTTACTTTTTTATTTTAAAAACTGAGAAACTGGAAAAATAAAAATGTGCATGCAAATTATATTTCTTTTTATTGATTAATCTATCTGCTTAAATTAGAAGGAAAAATTATAAATGATAATCAGAAAGCTTTAATATAGCAAGCAAATGGTCAGAAGAAGAAAAATTTAATTTTTATTTGAGGTTTTCATTTGCTGAGCCTTCTTAAACAGGGTAAAAATTTCCCAACCAAAGGTATTAAATAATGTAAATAAGACCAATCATGACCTTAATTGAATAAATAATGATTGGATAGAGGTCTTTTAGAAATAATTAAGTGGAAAAGCGAAAGGGGGATTGTTTTAAGTTGTTTGAAACTATATATATAGATTCTATGATTAGATCAAGGGCAAATAAAAATAATAATTAGAATGATTAAATTGAGACTTTACATAATAAGGAATATGTGACGCTATATAAATAGATAGGTAAATCATAGATAAAGAATATACTGAAGAAATTATACAATCGATATCATAATATATATTTATCTGATAGATTATCATAATTAACACAAATAATTAATTGTTGAGATACTTTTATAAAAATTATCAATAGGTAAGTAAGAAAAAAAGAAAGAAGAAAGGGTAGGGTAAGTAAGGAAGAAAGGAAGGTAAGGTAATTAATTTTTTAACTAAATTTATTATTTATACCCATATGTATAAAGAAATATATTTAAATATGAATATGTAGTTACTTGTTAATATAGATATAAAATAAAGTTTTTGTATTTTTAAAATTTTGATTGTTTGTTTGCTTGTTTGAGTAATTTTTAGAGATTTCTATAATTAAAATAAAGGTTCATTGTTATTATTGTTATTCGTTTGCATAAAGATTGAAAATATAACTAATTTGATTTATTGTTCTCCATTCACCCTTATATTAAAGATCAATGAGAATAGCTAATCAGCTTAGATTAAATTTTAAGTTTAAAACCATCAACGGTTTAATAGATAATAAGTTTTAATCTATAAAGAGGATGTGGTCGTTTTTTCAAGATTGATTATTTTGAAATGCCTACTAAAATAGAGGATTAGAAGAATAATCAATCTCAATTTATTAGTAGGATATATTGCACAGTAAATTAGGTTATTTAACATTAAAGTAGAGTAATTTTTATCACTCTTCTTTATCTCTTTCATTAGAAGTGAGCTCTCTTCTTTTCATGTCTCTTGAGTAAATCTATCAATCTGATATCATCGAAGCACTCTTTGAGGAAGCTTATCATAGTTTGGTGGGATTTAATATCAGAAATCTTACTGGAATTCACCCACTCTTCAATAGGTCCGTTGAGGAAGTATTTAAAAATGCTTGAATAATTTAAGTGTTGGATAAGGAGTTTGACAGTGTAGTGATTGAAGTTCTTAGAAGTGATGTATCTCTTGAACTTAGCTTGCATTTCAGACAAATCATCAATGCCCTTCTTGGTTTGATTATACATTTCAAGAACAACATCAAGGTCCTTTAAGTTATAGTTGTGGAGGACAGGCTCAAGGATGAAGTTCTTGAAAGCACTCATGATGTTTTTTACTACATTTTTCTTGTTGCTATTTCTTATTAAAGTTTGTTTAGCTTCCAATTCTGAAGAGGATAAATTTTATTCGCTCTCAGTGTTATTGTCTTGTTTTTTGACATCTTCTTCCTCCTCTAAATAATTATCTTTATTGGTTGAGTTAGCAAGAGTTGAGCCTTAAGAAATTGCATCCTCTTCTTCAGATTTTAATAAAAGTTCTTCGTTTTTGACGATTTAATCTTACCATTGTTAAGCTTGTTTTTATAATTCAGCTTGGCTTTGGTATTCCTAAAAGATTTAGTAGTAGTTGCGGGAGATGGGGATGGCAGAAGATTGGATAACCTATTCGAAATCTTATTCGACTTTCATCTGGCTGTAGTAGTTATTTTAAACATTGTTAGTGGAATTTACTTCAGAAATTTAAATAGATTCGAATTTATTAGGATTTTGTTAGCTACTTTTTTATTTTTAATTATCTTTGTTATTTCTGATATTATCGCAGCTAATGGGTAAGGTAATTTGTTCATTAATATTTTATTAAGGATTTAGCTCAAGCTTAACTTGTATACCATTAAATTCCTCTTAAAAACCTAAATTAAAAGAGAAAGCTTGCTATTACTACTTTTAACTATTCTTAGATACCATTCCAACGTTCTCATTCATTTAGCTTAGAGATTATTTATTGTTATTGTAATTATTTGAGAATGAATTGTTAATTTGTTGATAGAAATTCTTTTAAATATTTTATTGGTTGTGACCATTCAAAAATGCGGAGTATTTGATGGGATTCTCGTCATCATTCTCGTCAAATTAGCAGTAGTCCTCATTATTATTTAAGAATTAGTTTTGGTGATAATAATTGAAATATTCATTGTAGTCCTTTTATACTTCATATTATTCATCCTTTTATATTTGCTTTGAGTTACTCTTAGCATTGTCTTATTATTGATTGTTAATAAAATTTATATCATTATTAAAAGTAATGCACTACTCAAATTTCTCAGGTTGATTTTCGCTGAGACTTTCATTATTGAAGCATTAATCGCCGCTGTCACTGCTGTACTAAAAGAGATAGTCTTCGTATAAGTCATCACTCACCAAGTAAGTGTTGTTCTTTTGGATCGAAGGTTGTAGCAACATTTTTTATAAAGAGATTTGTAATGGGGTTGAGTGTTTAATTATTATGATGATGAGGTATTCACTATTGAGGAAATAGAGTAGAGGAGGTGGAGAGGAGGATAGTTTTTGGAAAGATCTTTAAGCTCTGTTTAACCAAGTGGTATATCTTTAAACTTTTTCTGATGATAAAAAAGTTAATTTTTGATATATTTTTTTTTTAGATTTTTTAAATTTATTAATTTCTTAATTATTATTATGAATTTTAGATTGTTGTGTTAACTAAATTTAAAGACAAGACTTATCTTTAAATAAAAAAATAAGCCCAAAGAGCATTACTGTTGTTGATTTTGAAAATTAAAAAAAGAAATTATTATTATTTACAGAATCTACTCCTTCTATATTAAATTAAAAAACAACGAGGTAGCTCACAAAGGGAGGCTATACGTGAAATTTCTTATATTTTATTATAAGATGTGAGCTTCTATTAGAAGATACACGATAAGATTGGCTTAAAATAATTATAAACTTTCTTCTTTATGCATAGGATAGCTCTCTTGCCATAGTAAAAATGGCGTGATTTTATCCAACATCATTTTGTAGACTGAGATTGCCATTTTACCTTCCTTTAACACTTTACTTTAATAGATGGGGTGTATCTACAATTAAACTTAATTTTATTTGATTGATTAAGTGAAACAAAAATTATTAAAATATTTGTAATCATCTCCAAAATTGAAAGGTTTAGCTTGAAAATCAATTAAGAATTATAAGGATTGATAGATAGATTGATCAATTGAATTGTTCGATACAATGTGTTAAATATATGCAATACAATTGACAAAAATTAAAGAATCTCTGATTAATTAAATAATACTATTATTTTTATTTATTTGAAAGGACCTATCTTTTCCCGT
Organism: Tetrahymena borealis; assembly: GCA_000260095.1. Lineage (NCBI taxonomy): Eukaryota > Ciliophora > Oligohymenophorea > Hymenostomatida > Tetrahymenidae > Tetrahymena > Tetrahymena borealis. The sequence continues at coordinate 63,282 of JH651290.1, read as the reverse complement.
TGTAATCTATCATCAAGATAATAAAGATATCTATTGATTATAAATTTCTTTTTTTTACTTTAAAATATGCAAAAATTGATCTGATAAATTATAAATTAGAAGCGTCAAAGCAATATCTACTGATCAATAATATAATATAACTCACCTAATTTCACCAATATTATTTAAGTAATAAATTTTCATAAGGATAAAGTTTAAAAACCAATTAATAGCAAATTTTGAGATATAAACTTTTTATCTAATAATAAAAGACTTAAGTATTAAATAAAAGCGATAATCCAACTAAGAGATTTTTCGAAATATTATGTCTACTTTTATAGAAGTAATTGATAATATTAATCGAAGAGCTTCTAATATCAACAAGGCTGAATTTAGTTTAACAAATAAAAAAAATAATTAGATCAAACAATCAATTAATAGAGTGAGTTGTATTTTTTCTTTTGTGATAGATAAGAAATTAATTTTAATCAAAGCTTTCAACTTTTAAAACTAAGGTAGCAACTAAATATAGAATAAATGGCAAAAGTGAGAAAGTATTTGTGGCACGCAATGATAATCTACTAATAAAAATGAAATAAGGCAGATTGAAAGATGTGATGTTAATCAAAAAATAAAAGGATTAGTATCAAATAATTGTTGGGGTAAATAGAAAATTATGCTAATATTATAATATTTCTGTAAATAGAATTATTTAAAGAAAATAGTAAGCCTTTCTCTTAATACTTTCTTCACCTTCTGAAGATTAATCATTATTTTAATACGAAAAAGGTTGAGTATATCTTAGTTTTTTAAGTAAGCCTATTCTCATACAATATAGATGATGTAAATTAAATAGCATTAAATTTAAAAAGACTAATGTAACAAACACCATTTATTATTTTTTTACGTTTATTTGTGCAAGCTATTCGTTGTATTGAATACTCTCAAGATTTCAATCGAAATTAAATTGTAATTATTCTTCAAATCCACTTTCTCTTACTAATACATTAATTTTCTGACCATGGAACAAAAGTCCTTTATATATTTTCCTAGTATCCTTTCCTCCAAAATTTTGGATTATTGCCATTTATTAATAGTACTAGATAAAAAATTAAATTGGACTCAAATAACTGAACTTATTAAAACAACTAGTATATTATGCCCAATATCTAAAGTAGCATAAAAGGAGTATGAAAAATTGGTTCCTGTATTATTATGGTTTTCATTTTTTTAGCAATACATATTCTGCGAAATGAATCAATCAAATTAGTATATTTTTTCTACCAAAGTGAGTAATTTTTTCAATCGCAAATATTCATCAAATTTTGAATGTTATGTATGATTGATTACAATATAAGTTGATTGATTATGGAAATTCTTAATTAATTGAATTTACTATAATTGTGCACATGAAATTATTGAATTTTAAGTTATATACACTCTATTATCAAGACTAAATGTTTTTCCATTAAATTTATTAATAATTTGTTAGTTTTTAACCATCACTAACAAATAAATAAATAAACAAACAATCCAATCTCGCACAGATGAATTATTAACACCTTTTTTCTAAAACTGTAGTTTTATATGAAATAACAACTTGATTTAGAGACAGAAAATATTGAAATATAATCCCTTTATTTTACTGCTGAGATTTTATCATAAATTGTTCAGTTTGAATATTGACTTCATTTTTAAAATTATTGGTTTTACTCAAATTTTCAAATTTTTTTTTAAATACATCTTCGTTAATACTAAAAAAATCTTGATATAGGATATTTATAAAAATACAAGTTTCTCTTTTATTTTTAGCATAAAAAATAACTTTTTACACATTTTAGTTGTTTGGGTTATTATACTAAAAATAAAATAACGAATGTTGTGTTACGTATTAAAAAATTACGAAGGCTTCTAAATAATTTTTAGCAAATGATACATACAATTTATAAACAAGAAAATTAACTAATTTCTTATACTGTTTAAAAAGTGTGTGTGATTCTTTGTTAATGTGATCGTTATGCGCAATCATAATTTATAAATTATATTAATTAAGTTAAAAACCTAATTAATTATTAAATTGTTTATTAATTTAAATCTAATAATCACCGACGGCAATAATGCGAAATCTTTCTAATTTATGTTGACAAATTATGTCGTACTTTGCGAATTATATCTTATTTCATAATAGCATTACGTAAATAACTCTCACCTTTAATTTCTGCCAAACATGTGAAAATAGTCTAACTCTTCTACTCTTTTTACCTCATTTTAATCATACTCACACCTATCTTTAGTCTTTTTTTACTAGGATTTAGTATCTTTAATCATAATAAAGTTTGTATGATAATCATTTGATCATGTTATGTATTTTAAATTCCAAAAGCTTATTATTACCTCAATTTACTTTTTTATAAATTTTTATAAAAGTAAAGTTATCTAATTCAAGAGGTATCAATTAGAAAGACCCCTGCCCCTAAGATATATTTATATCTCAAACCATTCTACTATAAGGCTTGATTTATGAAAATACACAATTGAAGAGCTTATTTTTAAAAATTTTTATTGTCATTAATTATTTTACAAATTGTGGATTTTTAAAATTAACTGTTAAATTCCATAAAAAATTATGTTGGTAATTATGATAATAATAGAATAGATTATTCCTCTTAATTTATGTTTAACTTTAATGAAAACAAAAGAAGTTTAACTTAAATTTTTTATAAATACAAATAACATTGGAGAAAATTGTTTAAATTGAAGAAGTAGAAGAAGAAGAAGAATAATAGGGGGTCCACAAAAAAAATAAATCTTGTCTAGTAAGTTTGATATCTCTTTCTGCCTTAATAGAAAATCGAGCTTAACTTAAAATTCTAAACTATCATTTTTTTCATGTTTGAATGATAGAAAAATAGTAAAATAATGAACTAAAATTTGAAAATATATTAATCTTTTCAAAATATTTCTATAAAATGCTTCGACAAAAATTTGAAAATATATTTCCCAATACTTTAAAATTGGTTGTTGTCCTAATTTAGATTCTATTATTTGGTATTTGAATGTATGCTTCAAATAGGAAAATAACCTATTTTAGGATCTTTCTAATTTCAAGTACTCGATCGAGCTGTGATGTAAATCATTTAATGAAACGTTACTTAAATTTCACACATTCAAAAAAAGAATCCAATTTTAAATTATAGTGCCTTTAATGATGTCAGCGAAATTTTAATATTGAACTAAAAAAATTTACCTTTTTTAAAGTGAATGTCTTTAATTTTTTAGCTGAAGTTCATTCCTATTTTTAAATGTTTTGTAAGTGAGGTTCTTATGTAATAATAGCATGACTGATTTATTCTACTATTAAATAGGAGTATTAATAAAAATTTTAATTTTATTTATGAAAATATAAATCTTATTTCTAATATAAACTTACTTTATCCAATACTTATTTAACTAAGTCGTTTATCAACTAATTATATTAGTAGAATTTTTTAAGTTTTCAAAATATTTACATAAAATCAGCAATTATACCAATAGTATTCTATTATAGTTAATGTAAAATTAATATCAACTTTTTATAATTTTCAAAAAAAGCCTCAACAAAATAATAAATAGCATTTTCATCTATAATGTTTAATATTTGAAATAAGATTTTTTAAATTACTTCGTTTCCTCTTATCGAAGCTTTGATTGGTTGAATTGTAACCCAAAAATTTATGAGAAATAATGAATATAATCCTAAAAAGACTTTTCAATTAATGTTTAGAAAAAGGTAATACACGATTATTATTTTAACTTCTAACTTATGATATTTCAAACTTGTAAAATATATGTTATTTTTAAATAACTTTCATTTATTGTTCTTGCAACTGCTTTTAAAAATTAAAAACCAATGAATTATTTTAGTTATTCTCTGCCTAAATCCTAAAAATTAATATATTTGTTTCATTTTGACTTTGAATAGATTTATTTAATTATAATTATATATTTTATAATAGCAAAAATTGAAATAGATTTATAAGTAATTGTAACAATTAAGAATAAATAATTTATTGTATTAAGATAAAAATACGATTTAGTATTTAAATAACCTACTTCCTATCAAATATAATTTTTTATTTTACTAATTTAGATTAAATAAATTCAAAGTAAAAAGAGAATACTCTAAATATTAATAGATCCTTCCTATTAACAGTGAAGCCATTTTATTTTGATAGGACTCTTTATATTTAAGTAAGACCTCATAAAACTTTTCAATATATTTGAGAAATAATTTAAAAAAAAATTTTATCTGAAAAGTTAATGGATGTTAAATTTTTAATATTTAAATAAAAAATATTGCATTTGATTAATAAAAATTAACACAATAGAATTTGTAATTTTAGATTAAAGATTATTTAATTATTGGCAAAGATCTTTTTTTAGTTGGATTGATTAAGTTTTCTAATAATTTTAGCTCTCTCTGTATTTGAGAAAAAGTGTATATTTAGCAAAAGTATACATGTTATTCTTTTATTATGTATAAATTTATATCATCTAATTGTTTAATTTAATGTAAAATTATAAATACATTAGTACATATTTATAGATTACATTTAATCATATAGGATTTTAGAGAATTCCCAAATTTAAGATAGTTAAAATGTGATAAATAAATAAGTATCACCAAATGTTTTTAAACTAAGAAATAATACCCAACTACAAACATTAAAATTCTAATTAATATATATATCCAAAATATATTATTATAAAAATCAATTTTAAATTAGAGAATATCAACAATTAATTCTTTTATTAATAATTGTTAACTCCTACTTTTTATTGGTAAATGTAAGATTTACTAAGCAGAATCTACTTCTCAAAAATACTAAATTTAAGTAGTAAATTAGTTCATCCAATTCAGTACAGCCACTTATTCAGGTAAATTATAATTTCTGATTAAAATCGAATCCTTCTTGTACTCATAGATTTAGTAAAAAATCATAAAAAATCGAGTTAATTTAGGATTTATAAATAATCATACTGAAAAAACAAAGATTAAATCGCAAAAATAATTAATAGAACAAATTAATTATTAGAAAGTCAGTTGATTGATTGATAATAATTTTGAATGGCATAAGAATAACCTTCTCAGTCATCTTTAGCATTTGTTTTGGTTAAAGTTAACCGTAGATCAAAGAGTGTTGTTTCAGAGGCTAGGAAATAAGCAGTGTCTAAACAAGAAGTTATCTTTAGAAATTTTATTTAAAACCAGTCTATTTGTAACTCAAACCACAATACTCCTATGAATGATCTTCATCAACATTAAAAAGGTTCTCCTCAAAAGTACTTATCCCCTATTTAAATGGAAAATGCAAAATATAGGGAATAGGTATATTCATAATAGATGAAAACAAATGAAAGTAATGAGTAAATAAAAATACATTCTAATGAATTTTCTAGTGATGATTTACCAAATTACGGAATTAATCAATATAATCCAGAAGATACACTTTAATCCACCAATAGGATATAATAGTAGCCTTAATACATCATCTAAAGCAATTAAACAGAACAAGATAATACCCAAAATAGAAAATTGTTCATTTAAGAAAGTAGTAAATTGCAATCACCTCAATAATATAAATAAAAAAGCTAAACTCCTAACAATTAACTCTTTGAAAATAATGAAGAAATTCCTGTATTTCTTTAAACCTATATGAAACCTTATAAACAGAAATCTTTGAGCTTCTACAAGCAAAATCTTTAACATAAAAAGTAGATCTCTTAAAAGAGTGATCATAATAGATTTCTTTAAATATGGAACGAAGATAATTTTTAGATTAAATATCAACACAACCCCCTCTCAACTAACGGATAACAAAATTTGGAGCTCAATAAAAAGGCTTAATAGCTTTAATTTGAAGTACCTGTATTCTTACCAAAGCACTCTAAGCTTAGAAGGAGTTTTACTAAGCTAGCAGGATTCTAACCTTTATAGAAGCAGTTTATGGGAGAGGACATTCAGATGTAGAATTCTTAATAATATCAATAAAATGTGGGATCAACGATAGAGTAAAATAGTAATTCTTCTAGTAAAGAACATTTTGAATTAGGACCAATTTCTTAAAACTTTGATAAATCAATGGTGAACTTAAAATAGCAATAGAAGCTTTAGTAATAACAAATTTTATTTACAGAAGCTGGATAAAAAGTGCAAGGAATGAGAGAGAAGAGAAGTGCTTCAGTAAAAGATACTTGTACTTCTTAAAGGAGAAGGACTAATACAACAAATAATAATAATTTGAATGACATTCAAACAGTAGAGAATTCTAATTTATAGAAAATTCTTGATGTTTATTCTAAACCTAAGAATTATTAAAAAAGATACAGTCATCCTGAAAAGTTTTCATTTATTTTAAGCAATAGAGATAATAATTAGGTTACCAATAATAATTGTAACCTCTCATTAACTCCTATGAGATAAAATAAATCATCCTTAATTGGATAAAAATAAACACCTCATTTAGCTTAAAATTAATTTTAATTAGAAGATATACCTGATGCTAGCGAAACAAAAAATAAAATAATAATGCAGAGAAAACGCCATTTCAAGAATCTCTTTAGTAAACTTAACTAAGCCAATTAGAAGAATTCTTTACAAGTCCAAAGTATTGGCAGTAACTATGTTAATACTAATTCTATTAATTCAACTAATTTTACATCCTAAGCTAATAATTAATTAAATTTATCATCTTATTAATTTTAATATACTACCACTACTACTGCTAAATAAACTGTAGAGCCCTCTGAGGATTCTTATATGATTCCTTATAGATAAATGGAAAATAATTCTTATTTTAGTGCAACGAAAGCTACACTATTTTAAAATACTAATATTGAGAGACTTAGGATGAATCCTCTTGAGCCATTCAGAACTAATTCTCCTAATCGTAAAAAACCTGAAAAACGTCGTTTGATGTAAACATTTGAAAGAGGATTTACATTTAAAGAATATGCAGACATAGAAAATGAGAATGATTATAACTTAAATAACTATATAAATGAGCAAAGACACATGCTTTGAATCTACAATAAATAAATAAATAATTAAATAATAAATCAAGTTATCAAATTTTAAAAATTATCTTATCAAATTATGTAACAAATTATAAAATTGTCTACTAAAATTAAAAAAATTTTCCATCAATTTATTTATTAAGTCTTTTCATTCACCTTACCTCCTTGTGTTTAATATCATTTATTATGAAAAAATTCAAATTTTAAATAGTTTTTTTAAATAAATTTTTGTTTAAAAATAAAGTTTGATAAGAAGCAAAATTAGAGGGTGCAAGTTAGGTAGGTGGCACATTTTCAAAATTTGTTTAAAGAGAGATTTAATTTTAATAACATTTTAGCTTTATTTAATATTATTAAAACGAGTAGAATAGTAAGATAAATAATATAATGATATATTTACAATAATAATAACTAGCTAATAAGTAGCTATTTTAATTAATTTAAAAGAAATTTATTTATATTTTAATTAGAATTTAATTATTTCTACCTTTCCCTCATAATATTAATATTTATACAACATAATTTTCTATTTCATCAATCAATCAATCTATCAATCAATCAACCAATCAATCAATCTGACTGACTGATAGACAGACAGACATACTAATAGACCAGCTAGTCTAGTCAGTATCTTTTCAGAATATCAATCAGAAAAATATTACTTACAAACATTTAGATGTTTTCATAGTTTTCCAAAGCTCTTTAAAATTAAAAAAATGAAGTAATTAATTATGAAACTAAAAATAAAAATCTAATTATAACTATTCTTACCTTTTCAGATTCTGATCTTCTACTGAAAATATATTTTCTTTATAATTGTCAAAAAAGGAAACAGAAAAGAGATATTCCATGTTCCTGCATATAGTTTATAGAGTACTTTTGACAAAACTTTCAATTGAGTCATAAACACCTAAATTGATTTGATCTAAAATATAGCTTAATCCTTAGTTTTAGAGTTGTATGTCAAATCCTACAAGATTTACTCCATTTTTTTATTCTTATATTTCATCATCGATGCATTAAGTTAAAGTATGCAGCAGATTAACTTTCTCTAGTTACATATTCGATACAAAAACTTGTAGTATAATTTTTATAATTGCTTCATAAATAGCTGGTTATTCAGCTGCTTCTAAATCTTTTGAAATATTCCATATCATATCTGCATTCTCAAGGCACTGTTAAAAATAATATTGCGTTATCAAAAAATAGTTTAATGGAATATAAATTAATTAAATATAAAAATAAATACCTTTTCATGATCTCTTATAATTTCTTAAACTCTGCATAAGATTAGATGAGAATCTATTAGTTTTTTTAAGTGAGTTTCATAATATTACTCTAAGATCCTAATACTCTTCAAACAGTAGCTCTAACATTCTTCAAACTTGCCTATGAGAATAAAAAAAGTTGATAAATACCTCAACCAAAATATTTGAAGAATTACTTTAAGTTAAGCAAAGAGTAGCAAGAAGAGAACATATTTCAGCAAAAGGAATAGAATCAATTTTTTTACAAGAAACATAGATTTTATATGCCATTTCAAAGTTAACAAATGATTCATCATTCATACCCATTTTCATATAGAGTACCCCTATATCTTTATATACTTCAGCTGTGTGCGTATGATAATCTCCAAGGGATTTCTTGCTATTTATTAAACTGCTTCTATAAAGAGCAAGTGCTTCTTCGTAATATTTTTTTTGGGAATAGAAATAACCCAATAGACTATACAATATAGTATGGAGTGGATGGAAAGGTCCTAAGTGGAATTCTATTATTTAAACTGCCCTATCAAAACACTCCATTGCTTTTTGATTATCACTTTTCATCAGCTTTGTCCTTAGAATATTACCTTTTAAGAATTGGTATTTTAAGATTAAAATTCTAAAAAATTAAAATAAAATTACCAAGACTCTTCACCTGGCAGACATGAGCAATTGGTGAAAGATCTAAAGCTTAGACAGATTTTATAGTAGATTCTTCATAGTTATAAAAATTTAATAGCAATTCACTTTAATCACTCAATAACTTAATTTCTTCAAAAATGAGATTTTAATCATCTTATTATAATGTTTACTAATATTACTCTCCATAATTCGACATCATTGACTGGTTTTGCTTTAACGATGGTTGCTCAAGTTGAGTTTTAAGCCATTAAATAATGTTTAATTTAAGATTTATAGACTAAAGAGCTTATTCATTTTATCCATCCTTCATTTATTGCTAGTATTAAGATCCCAATTTATTGATTTCTAACTCTCTTAAGTCAAATAGTTTTTAGCGAGGAACAAATCCAAGGATTTATTCCTTTTAGAAAGGATTTATTGATTCAAATACTCCTGTATCTTGATCAAATACGAAATTTATTTTACAATGATGTTTTAGTGCATGCAGCAGACCTCCCTTAATAATTTCTTATCTATTTACAGTACACCCGTAATCGTGTAAGGCTTGTTTATCTATAAATTAAAAATAAATTAAATTATAAGTCAGTTAATTTAAAGCAGAAACCTAATAGAAGAAAATTATTGCCAAAGAATACATGATTATAGTTTTAAGTATTTGATAAAAATTTACTAATTTAGTATGGTTAAAGTATTTTATTAGAATTCAACAATGAATTTTTATAAATATCAAGGTTATTTTTAGAAGGATTAGTTTTAAATAAAATAGGAATTACTTATTATGGAAGTCCAAAAAAATTCAGTTTCCTAGCCTGATCCTAGAAGTAAATTCATAAAATCTAATAAATTATTATTGATTAATTATTCAGTATTCGCTTAAAATTGATATCTCAAATCTCGCTAGAAATTAATTAATTCTGAATTAATTGCATTTTAACTGATTTTGTTGCTGGAGTTAGATTAGAATCTTGATCTATTCTGAGATGACTAATCTAACTTGCTTTTCTGGTCAGTATTAACTTTTGATTGATCTTTGATACTGTCATAGATATTATTTCTCATAATCTTTTTACATATACGAGCAACTATTTCAATTTAGCATATTTCTTTTATATGGGGTAAGGTGCTTGCTTTATAAACTTCTCCAATATATCTCATATTTACTCCGTTTTCGTGGAATGCCTAAGGTGATTAAAAATAATAGCAGTTCATTTTACTTTGTTAAGAATAATCATTTTAAATTGAATTAATATTTAAAGTAAAAAAAATGATTATTGGGATTTATTTCGAATATAAAACAATAAAAATGAAATAATATTTTACTTAGGTAAGAGAGTGAGAATCTAGAGGAAGAATATCCAGATTTTCAAAAAAATAGAGCAGCTTATCAATATAGTTTGTTCTCAGAAGAGTAGTTGCATTTGATAATTCAAGTTCATCAGCTTCTTCATTCAATTCAGTTACAAAACTATCACTATTTAAAGGAACATTATATTATTTTAAAAATTCAGGCCTAATTTTATATTGAGCATGAGTCATGTCACTTTCAATATTAACATCGAGAGGGAATAGATTACCACACTTAATTAAGAAGTGGAAATCTAAATATTAAGGAGAGAATTCCTAAATATCTTCAATGTTTTCGCATATTTGTAAATCTTCGTAATCATTATTAAGCTATTTGTGAACTTATATTGTAGAACACAATTCAACTTCATCAATATCATTTAATTTATGGGTTTTTAAATTCAGTCTAATAGAAATTGTCTTTAAATCCTAAATCAATTTTTTGTGAGTTGTATTTTTAATTTTGTTGATAAATTCATCCTGATTATTGTATCCTTTGACTAAAGTAGTAGAATTACTAGGGTTAGGATCGATGCAAGGGATTGATTATGCCAAAAGGACTATTCCCTTATATTCAATTAAGCAGGCTAAAGGCACTCTTAAACTAAAATAAGGATCATGAGAAAGTTCAGCAATTATAACATTATTTAATTCATTTAAAGCTTTAAATTCTTTTATTAAATATCAAGAAATAATGGTTATTTGTCAAAATTAGAAAGAAAGAAAAAAAGGATTTTTATAATATTTACCATTGACTAAATGCTTAATACCCTCTTCGTAATATACATAAACAGATTCAGAATTTTAATTTTATTAATCATAAACAAAAGATTCCTTCATGTTCGAAAAAGCCAATTTATAAGCAATATTTTCATGATAATAAACTTTAAAATAACTATTTTCTATATGGGGATGGGCTGTAAAATATTCTTCATATTATTCTTCAGGAATTGGTTAAAAATTGTGAGCATCTTCAGTTGCAAATTAATCATCTACAAGCTGTTTTGCTATCTCCAATGCTTTTGTTTTGAAATCATTGATTACACTATAAATAAATCTTCCTTTAATAACCAAATCATCATACGTTTGCCCCTAAGTTTAGTGAATACAATTAACTTCTAAGGCTTGCAAATATTTATACATCCACTATATAGGGATATCTTAGAGCCTTTATTATCTCCTAGCTTTTTCTAATTTTCTATTATTAAAGTTTAATTTAATTAATTTCATTTAATGCAGATTTTAAATTTAATAAACGTATATCTATCAAATGCTTAAAATGGCTATTAAAATTCTCTAAAATTTAAGAAAACAAATTCACTAAAACAAATGATACTTAAATAAAAAAAATCTATTTTAAATAAAATTCTCAAATATTTCTGCTTTTGAATTAATTTAATACATACCTTCTTTTCATAAATTCCTCTTCTAATTGTTTTTATTGTAATAGTTCTTGCAGTTATTTCTCTTTTACTTCTAACTCTAATTATCTTATTCTTTCTTCCTCCTATCGTTGTTGTTCTAATAATTATCTTTCTAATGCCTCTGCTTTCTTAATCCTTTCTTCCTCTTCTTCTTTTATCATTTTTTCTATCTCCTCTTAATCATTTTCCAATTTTTTTTCTTCCTCTTATCTCCTCTTCTCTTCTTCTTTCTCCATTCTCCTTCTTTCTTATTATTATTTCAGCTGTTATTCTTACTCTTTTGATTACTCATACTATTGACGTAATTTTTCTTCTTCTTCCTTTTATTTCTTGTAATTTTCATCCTAATTTTAAGTTACTGGTGGTTCCCTTGCACGGTTAATCATAGCATCCTATAAATTAAACGTAATTTATTTTATTTATAAAGAATAAGGATAACCCAAGAAATAAAGAAATATAGTATTTATGTAATAAAAGTTTACCCATTATTTTTTAATATCGTTATTAGTGCAAGTAAAAATCCATTTTGATATTTTAGAAGGCTTGGCAGATAATGATGGTCTTAAAGATTACTACTATTAATACTATGGTTTATTCTACATAGAAATTCTAATTTTGTGCTATTTATGGATTGTAAAAAATTCAACAATAAATTTATTTGTTCCTTATGGGTAACATCTCTAAATATTAGAAACATGGACACATGATTTAACAGGATCGATAATATCTTCAGGTCTATCTTTATTATTTTTTAGTGATAGTTTTAAATCCAAAGTTAAAATTTTGTTAAAATAAAATTATGATTGATAAAAATGTAAAGAAACTCCATTTACTTTCAGTGTATCCTTGAGGAATTTTAGAATAATATCCTAGATATCCATTATATAAAACTAATAATCTTTTATGATTTAGAATTCCAGCTATTTTTCAATAAATAAAATATTATTATTACCTAAAATAAATATTATTATTATATCAAGTTACTGTGGCTTTGTTTGGTAACCATTCCATCAAATTTTTAAACAATTCCTTTTTATTCTTGCTACATTTTTTCATGCATCTATTAGTTCTCCAAAACCTTCTTTTAATATTATGAATATAGCTATTTGACCTTCTCTTCCTAAGATTTAATCTCTTGCTTTTCCTTTATCTATTCCTAGATGTATCTCTCCTAGTCTGTGTCAATCATTACTTATCAATCCTATCTTTCTCTGTGCTTTATTCTCTTCTTGTTAGAATATTTTACACTCTGAAAAATCAACTTTGCTACTTGAAGCTTAATAAATTGATTATACACAAAATTTGTTTTGAATTTTTTCTATGCAAAATAATTTGAGAAATATTATATTAACAGAAACATTGTAATTATCGAGTTATCTGCTATAATTATTGTTATTATCTTAATTATACCAACAAAATCAAATAAAAAATGATTTAATTTATTGTTTGAGGCCCTCAAATATTGTTACAGTATCATTATAAACTTTCGCTCTATCCAAAAATTTTTGATTATTTAAATTTATCAAAGATGATACATACATATCTACCATAAAAGAATGATCAATCCTTCTTTCTATCTAATAAATAATGGTAAAATTTATATAAATTTTATCTTATAAAAAAATAAAATGGTATTATAATATTAGGTTATCAAATATCTATAAATATTAAAACCCTTTAAAAAGCTAAGATGAAAGTGTCTTCACCCTTAAATAATTTGTTTTTAAAATAGTCTGTACATTTCCTGATATTATAAAATACTTTTTCAAAAAATAAAGTGTTCATTTGAATAAAGGATCAGATTTTGGATAGAAAGGTAAATTTATGGTTGATTAAATCTCAGGAAATTACTTAAATATTAAATAGAATAATTATTATCTCTAAACAATAAGGATTAATTTTCAGATTAGATTATTTTTAAAATAAGTAAAAATTAGCTCATAGTATGGATAAAAAGGAAAGAAGACCAAAAACTAAACCAGATTTAGGACTATTTCTCTAAAATTTATAGGAGAGACATGCTCCCATTAATGAATTAACTTATGTTATCATAAATCAATAAAGTAATACTATAAGATACGCTTTTAACTACAAAAAAGGATCTTAATATGCTAGCTAATAATAATTTTTGAAGAATTCATTAATGGTAATCTAAAATTATCTTACTGAGAATAATTTAAATCCAATTCCTATCTTTCTTAATACCTCATCATCAAGCCACTTCCTCTAGCATTTAGCCAATAATGAGATGAAATAATTTAAATTATTTACTAAAAATTCAGTAGATCTATTTGATTTTGTTCCATTCAAATTAAAGTATGAGCAGAGGAAAAATTTGAGTCCACAATCTCCTTTTGTTTTATTTTAATCACCAATAGAAATGAAGAAAGTTGTGAATATAAATGATGAAATTTAATACTATGTCAAGTTAGTTCTGTTTTATAATAAAAACAAAGTTTTTTTATATGAAGAAGCTAGAAGATATGGTAGTAGTGATAATGCTGCCAAACTAAAGAAGTTTTAAGAAATAAAATTAAAGTAAATAGAACAGATTTTAGAATAAAGGCATATAATTAAATTCTAAAATTTCTCAGTAAAAGAGAAAAAAGATTTAATAGAATCATCAATTTCTTCTTACGAAGGAGGAGGAGATGACGAAGATTAAGATTACCTGAAAGCTATTTAATAAAGTTTATAAGAATCTGAATAGATTAAATCCCTTTAAAATTCTTAAGAAAATAAAAAGAAAATTCCACATACAGATGAGTAAATGCAAATGAATTAAGCTAATAACAACAATAGAAATAATTTCAGTGTCCCTTAAAATATTGATATTTCTTCTTTCTATAACGCTTAGTAATAATATTTTGCTTCATAGTTGGGATCATATATTAACCAATAAAAATAGTAAGAAATCCTCTTTAAATAAGGAATACAAGAGCGTAGAAAGAAATTTGATGAATTTTAAAAGAAGTAGTTAGAAATATTTTAGCAATAAGAAGATACAATGGAAAAATAGTTTATGGCCAGATAAATATAAGATCTCTAGCTATACTAAGTAAATCTATAAGTGTAATAAAAGAACTCTTCCGATTAAGTGAAATAATATTAATTTATGAGTAACCCATTTTAGAATTGATAATGTAAATTTAAAGTATAAAAGTGTTTTCAATGAAGCAATAATTTGCTTTATGAGTTCTATTATTTTTAAATAATAAATATAATCATCATTCTTTTTGTATTTAATTAATTTATTTGTTGATGAAAGTATAGAAAGACAAATATTAATAATTTATAAATTAAAATGAAGTAATCATTACTTCAATTTTTTAAGGTAATTAAATTAAAGTAGTATCACTCTCTTATTTCTAAATTTTTAACCTTTTATTAAAATTTTAATTTAATTTGATAAACTTGAATAAAAATAAACAAATACAAATAATAGTTTAAGATGTATTTGTATGTATTAAAATAAGTATTTGTTTATTATCTAATCAAATATTATCTCAAACTAATTGAAAATGATATTTATTATTTAGGAATATCTTATTTTTACAAAAATAAATTATTGTTACTTTAAAACTAATACTTAGCTCATCTTAAATGTTGAAATTCTGATTCAAATGATAAAAATTTTAAAAAATCTACTTTAGCCCAAAGATACAAAAATTAACAGGTTTTATGTATGTATTTCAAATGAAATAAGCACGAATAAATGAATTAAATATTAATTTACTGTAAATAGTAAAGGAATTAAAGTATTATAATTTATTATTTAATGGTAATTATTCAATTGATTTTTTTAATAACAAATATTTAATAACTTTTATTACGAGAGTAAAATAAATCCTTACTTAATTTTGATGACTATTAGTAAATAAGTTAATAAATCAATATTCAATGTACTTGGTAGGGTTGATAATGTGTTAATTGAATGGAAAATTGATTGAATATCTTTAGTTGCGGCAGTATAACTATTGGTGTTAATAATTATATACTGATAAGATAGAGGTAAAAATTTATGATTGTAAAGAAAATTACTTGACTTAAAAATAAAAGAGAAGAAAGTAATAGTAAAAAATACTTTTCACATAATAAATTTTTTTTAGTATTAGTAGATAATTGAATATTTATTAGAAATAACTAAATATCAAAACAAATTTCATCAAGTAGTTTGCAAATAAGAATAAATAAATATGAATCTTTTGCTCTTTGATTACAACAAAGCTTTCTTATAAGTTTATGATACATTTGAAGAAATACTAAAGACGAATATCATAAGTGAAAATGTAACAAATTATTATACGGATACAATTAGGATAACAATTTAAAAATCTATTTTTCTCCCATCAAAATTGCTATTTTAACCACTATTATTATTTATTCTATTAGGTACGTCCACTAGATATTGCTAACTTAATAGAACATCTAAATGAATCCTTTAGAGAATTCTATCTTTAAAATGTATATAACAACTACACTGAGTTTCTAATAGCCTATCTTGCTATGGTACAGATAACTAACATTTTTAAGTTTAAAATCATTATATTTCTTTTGATCTAATCAATTTTAACGGATAGATTTACAATTAATCATCAAAACTTCCATTTAAAATATATTAGATTAGGGCCAGGCCAAACAAATAAATACTTATAAAAGTGTGCTCTGATTTTATTTTAAACTGGTAGAAATAAATTAAAAAATGCTGCGATCTATAGATATTCTTGTATATCATACATAATAACAAAGACTCAAAGAAATTGTTTGAAATTTATTACTATATAAGAAAGACTCTCTTTAGTTATTAAACATAGCTTTACCGCAACAATCCGCTTGATAAACTACAATATGATTTTGGTAAAAAATAATAAGAATATTAATTTCAATAAACCTTAAAATTATAAAACTTCTCTACATTCAGATATTAACTAATGTTTCAATACTATTATAAATAGAAGAAGCAAATAGACTTTTTAGATAGCTATTTAGTGCAGAATTATGCAAAGGGATTTGCCAAAGATTTGTAGCTTTAATCCAAAAGCATTAAAAAACTATATATAAAGGAAATGTCATGAAAGGTAGCTTCATTGCAGAATTTGTATTGCATGAGTACTTGGAAATTAAAGAAAAGTAACCTGATTTATTGAAAGAAGTTATTATCCATAATAGATTGCTAGTTAAGGAATAAAATAAATTTGAATTTAGGAAAAGATTCAAAATCAATGACAGCATTATTGACTATAGCCCTTAATAAACAGGAAGAAATTAAGGGAATAAAAAATTCATTTTAGATTTATCTATGTTAGACCATAAAAAGTTGGGAGTGGAAGGAATAGTATAAAGTTAGACAAATTAAGCTAGCTAGAAGTGCCTTCCATAGGATTGTGAACACTTGCAACAAATAGATATTCTCGTATAAAGAGAAGCTACTTTAGTATAAGAAAATGGAGATTTAAAATAAACAAACTAAAAGATAAAGAATTAATTAATAGAATCTGCAGTGGAAATAGATTCAATGAAAAGGAATTTTGATTAAATGAGAGTGTTGACATTATCTATGATCTAAAATTCACAATTATGTGGAGATGCTTCTCAAATAAAAGAATCTTAAAATACTTAGGAATAAGCCAACAATATTTCTAAATAATTTGAATAAGTGTACTTGACTGTTAGCTAAAAGATTTAAGATCACATAACAGCTAAAGTATCCTAAAAGAAATAATACAGATAGCTTACTTTAAATAACTCTAATTTTGGAAAAGATGATAGTTAAAATTTATCTAATAAACCAAACACTGAGAGAACTGATCAATAATAAATTCATAAAAATATTAATAAATAAGTTAATTAATAACTACCTTAAGCTGTTAAGTAAAATCCTAATAGTTTACTTAAATTAAATTAAATAAGCAGCGAGGAATCATTCATTAAAATTAAATAAACAGAATCTACTTTGACTGATAATAACATGTAATATTATTTTAATATGATTTTTAATATATTCAAATAATCAAATAAATAGTTTTAAATAATAAATGGAAGAGAGTCATGTGATAAAAGGAGGGTTGAACAAAGATTAATCTTTGAATCAAATAAAAGAATCTCAAAGAGAGAAATCAAATGAATCAAAGCTTTACGTATCAGATTAGAGATCTATAAATTAATATGACAACTCACAGAAAGAAGATAACTCAGATGACTTGCATTCCAAATTGTCAGCCTACTCTATTCATATCAATGGATAATCTGTAAGAGAATAAAATTAACTAGTAGGTGAAAGTAATAGCCATCCTCAAATTATCAATGCTCCTCATGTTGAAAATTAAAAATAAGGAAATGAAACAATTCATAATAAGAATGATAGATAAACAATTGCAAGCAAGAACCAATCTATATCTAATTAATCTTCTATGTACCACTTTAATTTAATTCTAAAAGAATTTATTCAAATATTTCAGTTAATAAAATATCGTTAAATAATTTATTTTTAATTAATCTTTTAGTGAAGATATTTATATACTTTAAGTTGAAGATTCAGTAATTAACAAACCTCATACTTACGATACTAAAGAGAGTCCTATAAGATAAATTAGTTTATTTTAATCTAAAGAAAATAGTGCTTAATAAAATTTGTAAGGGGTATAAGTACATACAAAAGGGAGATAAGAATAAACAGAAAAACATGATATGAAGAAGGTTAACCCAGTTAATATAATAGATTAGCATTTAAATGAAATTATTATTGATAATAGTGCCGTATTGACAGCTATTTAAGATGATAATAAATCTAATAATACTATCTCGAAGTATACAATTAGGGGAGATGATTCTGGATCTTAAAATCAAAAGTATAAAGTGTCATAATAGAAAAGTGATTAAACTTAATAAGATAAATATTCTTCTATTTAAACATAATCTATTACTCAATAAGTCAATAATACTTAAAAGGATTAAAATTAACCAAATGAAAAAAATAAATAAAAATAATTTGATTTTGGATCATCTTAAGTATCAGCAAATAGTATAGGAAGAGAAGATTAAATTTTGAATTACTAAAATACTCGTTCTACTAGTTAGCCTATTAGCAATAATAATCCTCCTAATTAACCCTATAATAGCTAAAAGAATAAAAGGGATTCATAATTATCAAGATAATCTATAACTTAAGATAAATTCCTAGTAGATTGTGTAATAGAGAATCAATAAGCAAATCGATCATCATTAAATTCAGGAAGAACTCAAAATTCTAATTCTGAAAGATAAAGTTTAGATGATTAGCTTTAAAATGATAGCAATGGGTTAATTTCAGTAGAAAGATAGAAATTTCCTACTTTCGATGAAGGGAATAAGATGTCTAATTCTAACATGGCTAAAAGTGGAGGATCTAATAATAGAAACTACAGTCCATCATTTAATTAAGATCTCTATACATTACAATAGTATGATGAAACGAATGAATTAAACTAAGATTAGTAATCTCAACAACATGACTCTAGATTAAAATAGAATAGTATAAATGATTTTAGACAAAAGCAAAATAGTTTAACAGATTCTAAATAGATAGAAAATAACATCGATTACTCTAAATAAAAGAAAAGCAGTATAGCAGAAACAAAAGTAAATTAATCAATAAATGAAGAATAAAGATAGAAATAGAATAGTTAAGCTAGCTCTAGATAGAATTCTAATAGTATTGTGGATTCAAAATAAAAATAAGGAAATAGCAACAATGATTCTAGCCACTATGCAAATTCAATACAGAATGAGTACAGAAATAGGGGAAGCGGTATAGTTTAATAAAATCAAGAATTTAGTTAAGCCAATACAAATTCAACTAGCCAACTAAGTTAATTGAAATCAAAAGGAAGTATGAGTGGAAATTTAATTGAAAGCATTAATTTACCTAATAGTAACTATCAGTAATAACAATATAATGAAAAATATTCATAACAGTAACAAAATTAAGCAGAAGTTTCTAAGAACTCAAATAATATTAACACCAACTCAAAAAGAATGGGCTCAATAGAAGGGGATATTAAACCCTTGGAATTTGTGGCTAATTCTTAATAGCCTTAATAGAGAGGAAGTATTCAGTTATAAAATTAATAAAAAATCTAATAGCCATATTAAAAACCTTAATAAAGTTCTTTTCATTAAACAAACTAAACTGAGCATAATCTAAACTAGCAGGAGATATTTGATCAATCAACTATTAACGATTCAAATAAATTTGATAATTTGAATAAAAGAAGTACTTTCGATATCCCTGAAGAAGAGGAAATAGCAGATGAAAATTCTGATTCAAATCCATTCCATAGTAATAATGAATCTGAGTTTTCTAAGCAGAGAATCGATTCAAATAAGTAATAATAATTTTCATCTAGTTCTCAACAGCAACAAAAGAATTAACCCAAATACTAATCATAATAACAGTAATAATCCTAAACAGTATATTAATCATAATAAAACAAATATGTAGAATCAATTTAAATATAAATGAATAATAAAAGTAATAATAGTCTTTAAAGACTTGACTCTATGAATTCTACTTAGAGTAACCATGAAAGAACTCCTGATAATTAAAATAAAAAGAGAGAGTTTTTATCTTCTAGCTAAAAGGGAGGAATGAATTCAAGCCACTCTCCTTTTCGTAAGAGTATGTATGCAAGTTACTAATAACATTTTACTAGTGGCTTGAAACCTAGTAACAACTTTTAAATTAACTCTAATTAGTTACTTTAATACTCAGCTACTAGTAACTAAACTAATTTTAAGCCTAATATTTCTTCATTTGAAAATGGAGAAGATGCTCATTTAGATCATGAGGAAAATTAAAATAATATATCTTCATATAATCCATACTTTAATCCTAGCCAATAGCAAACATAAATCAATCAAGTTAGAAATTCCTTATAAATATAAAAAGGAGGGGATTTGAATTAATCTAATTTTAATCTTTCGAGAAATTCAATCTCAAACTCACAACATAATCGTTCAATTCTGACTCAGAAAAATGAAATAGTTCAGTCAGGATTTGACACATCACAACTATCAGATAATAGATCCAGAAATAGCTAAATCTATAATATCTAGGATAGTGTCAACGACTTCAACAACTCAAAATATAATCCTAGAGATATGAGTCAAAATTAAAAATTTGCTAATGTTTTACAAGATATTGATTCTCCAATGATAGTTAATTCTAATTAGAGAAGTAATTCGTCAAATATCAATTCTTCATATCAACCAAATAATGATTTTGAAGGTGCTTTTAATAAACATGCTTAATTTTAATAGTAAAGATGGTAACAATAATAATAAATGAGTAAAATTGAAAATACAAAAGATAATTAAAGTGAACCTGATGAAGTAGAGAGATAAAGTGATACTTGGTTAAGAGATTCTGTGATTGAGAATGAAATTTACTTGAACAATGAAATTAAAAGGGATAGCAAAACAAAATAAACATTTGGACCTTTTAAATTGAATATGGACTCTACCTCTTAAGACTTAAGCCAGTAAAATCCAAAGCCTATTTTTTATGGTGTACCTATTGCTTTTTAGCAAACAGAATTAGTTAGAAAAATTTGAGACCTTTTTATTGTATTATTATTATATAAATTATTTTGTATAAAGTTATTATTTTCTATGTAAAAAGTATTATTCTCTTCAAGAATTTCTTTTTTCATTATTCAAGTAAACCAAATTTTAATAATCAAATAATTTTTTAAAGAAATTTTTAATTAATAAATGAATTAAAAGAAAAATTAAAGAGTTTAAAGAATTTTATATTTTCAACAGCTCAGTAAGGCAATGTAGAAGAGAGGATCTATTTTATAACCAAGAATTAAATCTTCATTTAATTTTATCTCATTATTCTTAATGAAGATATAAATAGATTCTAAGCTGATTAATTTAAATAGAAAACTAGTATTAAATATGCACAAGTTAAGTAAGTAGTAGCTTTTGAGAAAATATAGTAAAATAAGTAATTAAGTAAGTTAGTAAATAAGTAAGAAATTAATAAATATGAAAGATATTAAATTGTTTACAAAAAGAATAATATATAATTATAATAATAATAGTTTTTACACATTAAAAGGAATTTAATTTATATTTAACTAAAAGTTAGTTCTCTTTGTTTAAAATGTTTACTTCATTCTAAAGATAATTAAATCAAAAAGAGTGTTAGGATTTCTACAAAATTAAAAATTTAAGTAACTTCAATCATGAGAAGCTATACATGCTTATTAATTTCATTAATAAATAAACCATTAAAAACTAAAACAACTACAACAAGTTAGATACTCTTATTAAAATAAGTTGTTTTCATTGATATTTTTAAATAATCCCTTGTTTCAAATTTTACAATGTTTTTAATTCAAAAGAGATAAATTATTAATAAACTTTGGTTGATTAGGGTTGAAAATAGAATTTGGAAGATTAACAGAAGGTCCGTTTTCATCTATTTAATAAAAAATTAATATTTTAAACTGATAAGGAATGGGATTTTAATAAATTTATTTTTACCAATGATAGTTGAAACTGATATAGAGTCATCATAGTTTCTTTCATCTTCTTCCTCTTCTTCAGAAGAATGATCTTATTTATGTCTACCAGCACTGAATGTATATTTATTTTTTTTCATCATGCCCTCTACATATTTTTCTTGGAATCTATCATCATCTATAGTTTCATTCATTATATTTTCTTCTCCGTTTTAATCTAAATTAAAAAAATGTTAATTTATTTAAATAAATAAAATGAATTACAATGGCTTATAAAGAAAGAGTTGTATGAGTTAGCTTCGTGTTTATTAACTCTCATCTTATATTACACTTCATCTCTAAAACGATTAGTATTCATTAAGCTTCTAAGGTTTGAGTAATTTAAAGGTTTCGTACTGCTCGTAAGCAAAGAAGAGGGTTTTTTACTAGTTTCATTCTGGTTAAATTTTTCTAGAGCTTTTTTATATTACAATGTGATAAGAGCCTCATCAAAATGTGTTTATCCTATTTGAGACGGCTTAAAGAGTAAGAATGAGAAGAATTAATAGATTATTTATATTATTTGCTTTATTATGGCATAGAGAATCACAGATTCGGCTACTGAAGTAGTTGACTTATCTTTGTCTACCAAGATAATATATAGCAAGTATAAGACTAGTAAGGGAAGACTTTCAAATATTAATTAACAACCATGAAGGAATGTTTTATAATTTATTGTAATATTAGAAGTAATTGTAATTGAGTCTGAAGGACTAAACTTATTCATAAAGTTTTCTGTTACATAGAATCCTTATCCTAAGAATAATTTCCAATAATTCTAAAGTTAGCAGCTCATTTCTTCCTTTCCATTAATTCTTTTCCACCTAAATAGACCCTAAAGGAAAAGAATAATCTTAGTTAAAATCTTTAACATGGCAACTACTAAACCAATACCCATAAGAGCTGGATAATCATAATAATTAAATAAACCTATTAAAACAGAGTCTGTAAATCCATCCAATCTCTCAATTAAACCAATTACCATAAAACATAATTCTCTTTTATTTACACAACTTTTCCAATAGGCTGAATATAATTCATCACTTTATAAAAGCAGAGTACTTTTTAATCTTTCACGACCTAATTTGATAAAATTCATTATTTTGTTAAAATTTCATTAATAGTAGTTAAAATTTTCAAAAAAATGATTTACAAACTGCAACAAGTTCAATTAGGGAGAGGAACAAGGCGAATGAAGCAATAGAAATAACCCAAATTCTATTAATATAATTGTCAGAGATATCTAGATTACCCGTTAAGTAAAGAGGCAACGGGATCCAAGTGAAAATAAATTACAATGTATGAAGGATAAGGATTATAACTATATGATAAGGGATAGATCTCCTTTCAAGAACGCCATTGAGATGCATGTTTAGTTAAAATTTAGTTGGAATTAAATACTTAGTGCTGATAACTCTTGCATATATTCTTTAGAAGAATCCAAGCGATCTTTAGATGTCACTGAATTTATAGGCTATTGATGATAATATACCTTCGTCCACAACATTTTAATTCACTTAAGGTCTGCTGTTATTTTATACATATAAGGTTTTTAGCTTTGAGTTATCAAATCTAATATCAAAGAGATGCAAGAATAAGTATATCTTTCCTATTGAGGTGATTCTTGGATTGCTGCTTAAATCGATTTATTCTAAGAATTCATATTCATAGAAATTTTTGGCTAGATTTTTACAGAACTTATCACAAATAAAAGAATCAGTAATAGATAGCTTCTTCAAATAGCTTGGAATTAAATTGGGAATGAAATTATAATTTTAGAACACTTTCTTGTAAGATTTTAAAATGAGTTCACCAAGTTGATTATCAACATGAGTCCATTCATTTGAGATAAAAAGTTAAGGCATCTTCTTAAAAACACTTTTTAAATATTAATTTCCCTTGGTTGTAATTCCCATCTAGTTCAAAAACAAAAATTATAATTTATTTTCATCTGATTTATTCTTTTTCTGCAATTCTCTATTCAAAAATTCACAGAATAAATCTCCATCTTAATTTTCACTAATATCCAAGCATTTCAAACCTCTTCCTTCAAATAGACCTTTATTCATTTAAAAATATAATATTTTTATTTCATTTCTTTTTGCTTTTTAAAGTAATTTATCTTGTTTATTTGTTTGTTTTAATGTGTTTAATTTTTACAAAATTACTTCCTTTTTAAAAAGTAATTTATAATATTTTATTTTAAAATGAAACCAATTTCTGTTTAAATTTGAAAATATCTTTTACCTTCACAAATTGCAATATAGGCAGTTGAATTCAAGCGACAGTATCTGAGGTTTAATTCTTAAAGGCAAGTATTGGAGGAAATTAATCTTTTAAGATGTTATGCTTCATTATTTATTAAGTGGTTACTTGGAATATTAAGAGACTTAACTTAACAGTCAGGTGAACAAAGGGTATTTACTAAAATGGCTAAATGTTCCTCTGTTAGACCACAAGCAGAAAAATCCAAATGTCTGAGTGAATTACGGGCACAGCTCTTTTGCATGAATACTTCAAATGCATCTTTAGAAATATAATAATCGGTATAAATCTTTTACTTAATTTCTTTTAAGTCTTCATGAATTGTAGTTTTCTTAATAACCATTTTAGACTAATATTCTTCTAAGGCAAGCTTTGCTGAAGCATTTTGCCCATATCTTTAGTGTTAGATTTAAGAATGGGAATTTATTTCATCAAAATTCTATTGAAGTCCTTAGTTTTCTAGTTCAAAGAAATCTTGATTGTTATTTCTAGGGTGATTGTTATTACCCTACTCTTCATTCATATTTTCGCTTTAATCGTTATATCTATTCTTATGTGGAAGTGTTCCATTCTTTTTAGTACCATTACTTTAAGGCATTGCAGATGTTTTTTTCCTTTTAGTAGCATAAGGATTTTCATTTCTATGATAAGATAGATTTAAGAATTTGAGTTTAGGAGATTTCTAAACTAATAATCCTAATTGGTCCATAACTGGTTAGGAGAAAGAATTGTTAGCCAGATCTATCAATTTAAGAGTAGTACTCAATGCAAGGCATTTAAATAACTATTCAAAGAAATGCTGAGGAATATACATCCTCTCAAAGATACAGTTTCTAATTGTTTTATTCTTTTCAAAACCTTTCAGAATGCAATCAAATTATGGCTGGGTGAAAGAATTATAACTTAAATCAATTAATTTTAAATTAGTGGCAGAGGTAATCAGAGCTTGCAGTTATGTACAAAACTTATCATTGAAAAATAATTTACGTAATTTCAATATTTCGAGTGATTTACATTTGGTTAAGATGGTTATGATTTCTGGTAAAATTTTGATAGGTACAATAAGATTTTGAGCATGAAATACCTTTAATGTATTTTAAGGAACTACTGAAGCAATTGCGATACAAAAATTATTGAAAGAAGGATAATCAAAAATATCTCTATTTAACAATATTTACTAAAGGACTCTTACGTTACCTCCAATTAAATGTTTAAAGCTTTATTGATTTCTAAATGTTTAATGGCAGAGACTAATCGAGTCCATTTAAGCATCACATAGAAGATTTTGAGCAACAAAATTTGCCTTTCCAAAATCCAAATTATTTGATAAATTTAATTCTTTTATAATTTCTCCTTCACCTAATATTTATCCAAGAACTCTAAGATCGTCAGCTCTAAGGCGAAGACTAGAGAGGTTTAAATTTTTAACTCTTAATCTAAGAAGAGAACTCATCTGGTTCTCTGACATACTATTTCTAAGAATTTTTTTATATTCTTTTAAGAATTCTTTCTTCCTATCATCTAGTTGTCTGGTGAAGGCTTCTTCGTTTTTGAGAGCCAAAGTATCATTATTATTTCCAATGTGTTAAATACCATTTCCATTATTAATATTAGAAGGTATATTTAGATTTGATAAGTTACTCATATATGTACCAGAATTAACATAATTATTCTAATTGAAAATATTAAAATTTGCATTAAAGTTTAATTGGTTAGAGCTGTTATTATTACTCACGCCAATAAAATTTTATAAACCTTATTTAAATAAATTATTGTTGCTATTTTATGTCTATTATTTTCTTAACTTTGATATGTATTAGTTTTTAAAAAATAATTCCCACTGATCTTCTAGATTCAAAGAAAGTAGATTCTCAAGAGAAATTAAATTGTTAGAGAGCGATAATGTTTTCAAGCTTTTACTTTTAATAATCATTCTTTGCATGTAGAATCTATGCTTTTGGGTAATTCGATTTTAGCTGAGATCTAAACTTTCTAAATTACTACACTTTCCCAGCCCAGGCAATAAAATAGTTAAAGTCAAGTATTAAAATGCTAACTTGTTCTTAGATAAATTGATATATTGTAATTTATTATTCTATTTTAAAGTTTATGCAAAGAATTCTATAGATTTAATTTCTAAAGCTCCTGTTTCCAATTATAAAAAATATTTTTAATTAACTTTTGTGATTATTTATTTATTTAGAAAAAAAGATATTTACCAATACTCAAACCACGTATATTTATATGACGAAGATAATCACTTTTTTTTATGAAATTACTAAGATTTATTAGATCTTAATCATGGAAAGGCGAGCATCCCTTTAGATTTAAGATTTCAATATTATTGAATCTATTCTAAAGAGAAGATACAACTGCACAAGAAATATGCTCATTACCAGAAAAATCAAGTTCTTACAATGCTTCACAATTCAAAGCAAATTTGGATTCATGTTAGCCTTCTCCCTTTGTATCATTATTCAAATCGCAAAAGCTGAGCTTCTTTAGCTTGCAAGATTTCATCAATTTTAAGAAGACAAATACAATGCTGTAATGTATTTAATTTCCTAAACGATAAAAGAATAAAAGAGTAATTAATTATAATTCTAATTAAATATATTTTATTGATTGAATGATTACCTGTAATGTCCAAATGTTCTAATTGTAAAGCATCATAATTGACAATCATGCATATCACACTCTCTCCATCAAGCTAGTTATAGGCAATTGATAGATGCTTTAATGTTTGATTATCTCTCAAAGAATATATTATATCATTGAATCCTTCTGATTCTATTTGATTTCTATCCAAACACAGATGAGTCCATTTAGGGTTAGGTATCTATCTTAATTTTTTAGCTATTTTATTAGCTCCCTTAAATTTTATTTAGTTACAACTTAAATCTAAATGGGTTAAATTAGTGAACATTTCATCTGGGATGGATTCAATTAAATTGCCAGAAAGTTTCAAAATCTCTTTATTAAATAAAATTTTTAGGGATAACATTTTGTGCCAAAAATCAATACTATTTACCTAATGTTTAATTTAATTTTTTATTAAATAGCCCTTTTATACTCTTGAGCTTATTATGGGAAAGATCTATACTTTTACAGCAGTTTATCTTTTCAAGTAATCTGCCAACTTCTTTATCATTATTTATGTTATTTCCTGAAATATTTAGATATTTGATATTTGAAACACCCCATCTGCTAATATTATTGCTGAATGTATTTAATCCTGTTTCTCCAATCATATTAAATGATATATTAAGTTCTTAGATTGATTTGTTTTTTGAGAGGCCTTTGGCTAAAGCAAGGAGAGCTATAGGAGGAAAGTTCATGAGTGATAAATTAATAGAAGTTAATTGGTTTGCATCTCCTAGAGAAGAACAAAGAAGTGCTAATGCTATGCATTCTATATTACAATGACTAACATCTAATTCTCTCAATTAATTTTTTTAATTTTATTTATGTAAGATCAGTTGAATGAGATCCTATACAGCTTCTATATCAAAATTTTGGTTATTTGAAAGATTCAAAGACTGTAAAGTTTTGTTACTCACTAATCGCTTAAACAGGTAAGACAACATAAAACTGCTGAGGGTACTGCCAGATAAATTTAATTCTTTAATACTTCTATTCACAGTCATTGCCTATGCTATTTCCATTAATAAGTAAGGATGAATATCTGTACCTGATAAATTTAATTTCTCTAAATTCTTTGTTCTTTTTAAGCCCTACGCAAAAACACCAAAATACTCCAATGTCTCTTCCTTATCAAGCTAATTATTAGACCTTAACTGTTATCCCTTTTAATTGAATATCACCTTGAAATTTTCTATAAAATAATAATTTGTTACTATATTATTCATTGAATTTGAAAGCTTAAATATTTTATAATGTTAGCCAATCTAATCAATCTATCTATCTATCTAAAAATAATACTAGATTTGATTGTTTAAATCATAGCCATTATTATTCATAAACTTTATATAAACAGTGCATGTTCATTCTTTTATTTGGTTATGCTATGATCTAATTATTTATATTCTTTTCTATAAATTTTTAAATTTTGCTTTGGACAGATTAGTAAAACCTACCTGAATTATTTATTATCCCAATAATGTAAACTAAAGCTATCTTTCTAATGTAAAAATCAATTTATTTTCTACTGTAATTTATTACCTCTCCAATATAAGAGCATCCATTAAAATAAAAATTTAAATGATAATGGCGATCTGTCTTCGTTGTTGTTTGGAGAAGAGAAGTTTCGTGGATCCTTCTTTTTGATAATTTTTTCTGGACTTCTCCTAACTCCGTCTTAATCCTCCATCAATTAAGAATCATCGCTATCATGTGACTTTTCTTTTAAATAGTCCATACTCTAAAAAACGTTTGATATGTTGGTTGGTAATCCTCCCGCTTTTTTTATATCAGCAGGCCTATTTGACTATGAAATCGTTTGCGAATGAATCTAAAAGTAATATCTTTAATGCTAGGGATAGTTAGTTAGATTCTTTTTATTAGGTAAGTAATATATATGCTTCTTAAATTTAATTATCTTTGTTTCTCTTCACTAATCGCTAAATAAAATAGGTTTATTAAGACTCCTATTATTAGATCTCTATCTGAATGTACTCCACAATAGTTATGATTAGTTATTTTTCATTCTAAATTACTTACCATATTCTAAATAATTCACTCCTTCCAACTTTGTTCAACGATTATCTATTAATCTTATAAGACTTCTTTAAAATTTTCAAATTATTTATTAATTACAGACACATCAATCATGAGTTCATATTAATTGCTGAATAGCCAGCCAATATTTTCACTTTCACTTTTGGACTGCTTTTAATTATCAATCATTTTACATTTATATTCCTATTGATTATTGAAAATCTCAATTAACTTAATAATTAACCATTTTTATTAAACATCTGATTTATTATTTATTTACATTTTTCAAATTAAGAGGACAATTTAAATAATTCATATTAAAACATTCCATTTATCTGAACTAATATTCATTCTATCTATATTATTGAGCTAACATCGTTAAAAATAATAAAATATAATATCAATAATTTAGTAAACTACTTTGAAAAATCTTCCTTAGATAAATAATTTAAAAAATTAAGGAAAATAGCAGAAAATAATATGTGAGAGAGACTCAATTCAATTCAATAATAAATAAAAGTAATTATAATTTTAAAACATTATTGAATTAATTAATTATATTTACTTAAAAAACAGATAAAATTAAATTTTAATAAATAAATTAAGATTTTAAGAATTGATAAATTTAGTATTTATTACAATCTAAAGCTATAATTATTATTTGAAATCTTAAATTAGATATAATAGGAATAATTGAAATTAAATTACAGATTTGATTCAATCTTCTTCATTTTATATTACTTATCATTTATTTTTTAAAAATTAATTTCTAATTATTTACTTTCATTCTACTTAATTTAATTTTCTTTTACTAACTAATTACATATTAGAAATGGATTATGTGTTAGTTTAATCAATTTATTTTTATCAAAAGAAATCTTTGAATTTTGATTAGCAATCAAAAAGGAAATATGTTTTTTAAATGTGCCTAAAATAAAAAATAAAGATATTTTCATTAGTGTAAATTTAAGATAATTTTCTTTTTTAAATTTAATTTGTTATAAATAGGAGTCTTAACGAAATTTAATTGGATTTAGCTCCAATTTGAGGGGACTTAAAAAGAGGCGCCATTTAAAGAAGAAGATTGCGCGTATTTTAATGAATATTGTGGTGTAATTTTTTCTAATTGGATTTAATAGAAATAATTTGCTACTCAAAAAGTCAATCAAAAATTAAAGATACACTTTCTAAAATTAAAAAAAAAAATTATCAACGAATATTCACAAATAATAAAAAGAAAAATTATAGCTGGAAATATCATATAAAAAATTTCTGACATTAGCTAAACCAATACCAAAATAAATAGTTCCAGAATTTAAAGATAGAAATGAGTTAGATGAACTTTTCACAAACTGTTCAACTTAAAATTGAAACCATAAAGACCTAATTCTAAAACTTTTTAGAAACGTAATTTATTTTTTGGACATTTATTTATTAGTTAGTACAAAGAAATAATTTATTTATTCAACTTAATAAAGATTTGAAACTGAAAAAAATGGAAAAATGATTAAGTATTATCGTGAAGAAGCTGAAAAAATGAAGGTTTTAGAAAAGAACACCCTTTTTGTTGATTTCACTCACTTATTAAACTTCAACAGCGATAATAACGATATCCCTGAAACCATTTTAAGTGACTTTTATAGAATTGAACCCCATTTAAGAAAGGTAGTTGCTACTTTCTACTTCAATGTCAACAATACTACGTAAGCAATTAAATATTTAACTTGAAAGATCATCTCTTAATATAATTATATCACTGCTTTGTCTTAATGGTTTATATAATTTTAAAAATGGCTTAGTTTTGGTTTAAGTTATTTATTTAAATTCATATAAGACAATTCATGATCTATAAAAATTATAAACATGAAAAATTCAATTTTATCAAATTAACTTGTCTTTATTTAATAATTATAGCGGCGAAAATGAAAATTTCTTTTTGAGCTTTTACAGTTTACCTTTTGATAAGAAAATCAGAGAATTGCGTACTTCTGAAATCGGTAAATTAAACTGTGTTAAGGGTTTGGTTACCAGATCTAGTGAAGTTCGTCCAGAATTACTCTTTGGTCATTTCATCTGCTAGCTCTGTAATACTGAAATCCGTGATGTAGATTAGTAATTTAAATTCACTGAACCCAAGGTTTGTACTAATCCTGGTTGCAACAACCACAGTAAGTGGTTATTGAAGACTAATAATTCAGTTTTCACTGATTTCTAAAAGCTTAGAGTTTAAGAAGAATCTTCAGATATCCCTGCAGGAGGTATGCCTCGTTGTATTGATGTTGTGGTTAGAAGTGAAATCGTCGATAAAGCTAAACCTGGTGATAGATGCGTTTTCACTGGTTATCTTGTTGTTGTTCCTGATATTACCGCTCTTACTAAACCTGGTGAGAAGACTGAAATGGGTATTAAGAGTGATGCTGTTCGTGTAAGAAATGAAGGCACTAATGATGGTATTACTGGTCTTTCTCAACTCGGTTAGAGAGATCTTAACTACAAGTTAGTCTTTTTAGCTATCAATATTGAATCTTATAAAAGTAGATTTAACATCTGGCAAAATGAAGATGATCAAGATGTAATCATTTATTATAATTAATTTAAAAAGTTAGATAATTTTGGCGCCAATATCAATCAACCCTATAGATAGCATTTAATTTTTATAACAAGATTTGCAATGTTGTTCACATACTAATTTAGTTAGTAGAAGGAAAGATTTATTCATAGAAAAATATAGTTTTTGATATTTGGATTAAAGAAATTAGGATTTTTCATAGAAGCACAAAGAAAACAAATTAAATGTTTAAAAAATCTAAGCAATATTATAAAATTAAAATAGGAGTTAACTGAAGAATAAGAAAATCAAAGGATTTTGGAAGAATTCTCTCAAAAAGAACTTGAAAAGCTTGACGAAATGAGAGCAAGTAGCAATATTTATGAAAGATTAGCATCTAGTTTAGCCCCCACCGTTCATGGCCATTTGGAAATTAAAAAAGGTATTTTACTCATGCTTTTTGGTGGTGTTAATAAAAAGACTGAAGAAGGTATTAATTTGAGAGGTGATATCAACATTTGCATGGTTGGTGATCCTTCTACTGCTAAATCACAATTCTTGAAATATGTTAATAAGTTGATTCCTCGTTCTGTTTATACTTCTGGTAAAGCTTCCACCTCTGCAGGTTTAACTGCAAGTGTCTCTAAAGATCCTGAAACTGGAGAAAATTGTATCGAAGCTGGTGCTCTTATGCTTTCTGATTAAGGTATTTGTTGTATTGATGAATTTGACAAAATGGACAAGAGAGATCAAGTTGCCATTCACGAAGCTATGGAACAACAAACCATCTCTATTTCTAAGGCAGGTATTTAAGCTACTTTGAATTCCAGAGCTAGTATTTTAGCTGCTGCTAATCCTTTGTTCGGTAGATATGATAAGTCTAAGAGTTTAAAGTATAACTTGGATATTAGTGCCCCCATTCTTTCTCGTTTTGATTTATTCTTCGTTATCTTAGATGAATGCAACGAATAAGCCGATAAAATGATAGCCTAACATATTGTAAATCTTCATTAATCTTCTGGTAAAAATATTGTTAGTGAATTCACTACTGAAGAAATCTAAAAATATATTCGTTTCGGTAGAAGTATCAAACCTATTTTCACTCGTGAAGCTGCTCTTGAATTATAAAAGAATTATGTTAAACTTAGAGATAATGATTGCAATTCTCAAAAATCTTCTTACAGAATCACTGTCAGATAACTTGAATCCCTTATTAGACTTAGTGAAGCACTTGCAAGAGTTCATATTCAAAAAGAAGTTACTGCTGATTATGTCAAAGAAGCAGCTAGATTACTAAGCAATTCCATTCTTAAAATAGAAAGAGGCTAATATGACTATATCGAAGAAGAAGAATAAAAGATCGATTTCAAGGAACAAAAAGACCAAAATATAATTGTAAATAATATTTTACATAAAATTTTTAAAATATTTAAAATTAATTTCTAATGAATTTATTTGTTAAAATTAGCAAGAAGAAATTGAACTTAGACAATAACAAGAAAAAAAGAAACAAAATAAGATAAAGATGACTTTTGAAGAATATTTGAACATGAAGAAAATCGTAATTCAAACTATTAGAGATTTAGAAATCGAAGAAACTGCCAAAGTTTAAACTAGTGAAGTCGATGGAATGGAAGTAGAAAAATAACGTAATTTTTTATTTTATTGCAATTTTTTTTATAAAAAATTAATAAATTTATTAAACTTAATTTCTATTAATAAAAAATTAGATGGTTTCGAATAAAAAGAAATTATTGAAAAGATTTTGAACCAAATGATTGAAAATGATCTCATTACTAGTCAAGATGATGCTATGTAGTTATTAAAAGTATACAAATCTATTATTAAAAAATTAATAGAAGTCGATCACGTTTTAATTGTAGTTGAAGATAGTAATAATGTCGATGAACGTAGACTTCAACTTCATAGCAACTATTATGAAGATAATTGAAATAAAAATCCTAAAACTATAATTAAATAATAAAATAGAATAAATCAATCAATTAATAATTCATTCATTGATCCATTCTTTCTCACTAACATAAAAACAAACTCTTCTTAAATCAATAATTATATAATAATAAATTAATTATTTTATCACTTTTTCATAATTTTAATATATCCCTTGTATATTCCTATCTTTTGTAATATCTATAATCCATATTTCTTGCTTACTTACAATCAACTATATAATATTTCTTAACAATCCCTTCATTTTTTAAATAAATAAATTCATTAATTCATCTAATCTTTATTTACAATTCTATAATACTAAAGAAGATAATTAAGAAAAATGCTTATTTTTAATAGAAAAAGTAAAAAAATAATTGATGCTGATTAAAATTTTAATACAATCATACTGAAAAGTGAAATAAATTTAGATAAAATGAATCACATAAATTATTTAAGTTAATAAAAATAATTTAATAGAAGAATCTTTTCTACTGTTTATACATCATTAATTTATGATTAAACTCCCAAAAAGCAGATTTTAGATTTTCTTAATCAATTTAAAAAGGTGAGGTTTTTATATTAGGAGATGATATTATATGCTGCTTCAGCAGTATTTATAGGAGTTTTAGATTTAACTTCAATTCATTTAGTATAGAAAAGTTGTAGTAGGTTAGAGTTTGAGAAATATTTTAAAATTACATAATATTTTGAAACAATATAGTTTTGCTTAAAGTTATAAAACTACCTTAATGAATATCTATTTACACTCTGATATCTCATCAATCAATATCTTTATACTCATTTACATTCAATAAACATATATAATATTTGCAGTTTGTTTTCAAAATTTATTATAATTATGTATAAATTATTTGTGATTTTCTTTTGAAATAATGCTAATATTTAATTGGCATATTTTAGCTGCAATTTCAAAGTTGGTTAATAAGTTTTAAATTATAGTTTTGTTTTTAAGTACTGTTATAATAGAATATCCAATGTGATTATCCAGAAAATTAAATTTAGTTATAGAAATGATAATAGAGATATTAATCTTGTACTTTTCTAAAATTTACTACCACTTTAAGGAAGGAAAAAAATACAATTTTAAGAAATTAGATAATTAAATTTGATTGATCGATTGATCTGATGGTATTATTTCTTTCATAATATTAGATATTCGAACAGTACTATAAATTTAATTAATGTATACAAACATAATCAGTTATTTTAAATAGGTT
Organism: Tetrahymena borealis; assembly: GCA_000260095.1. Classification (NCBI taxonomy): domain Eukaryota; phylum Ciliophora; class Oligohymenophorea; order Hymenostomatida; family Tetrahymenidae; genus Tetrahymena; species Tetrahymena borealis. Next base: position 28,344 of record JH651290.1, on the reverse strand, counting down.
ACAAATTTTTATAATCAGAATGATCTAATAATTTGATAAATCAGATAATTATAAATCTTTTACATTCTAATATACCTCTAATGGTATCTTATCATAAATAGTATTTCCATTTAAAAATGTTAGATATGCTGCTCATTATTTTATTAATATTAAAGAGAAATAAATATCTTTGATCAAAATCAGTTATAATATCTAAGAATTTCCATTTCTTTTTTAAAAATACCTTTTATTATTAAAGAGAAATATCTTAGATCAAAATCATCTTGATAATGTAAGAATTATCTTCAAGAAAAGAATTTGAAGATAAATACCCAATTCATTAATATTAGAAAACTATAAGATTTAAAAGTAGGATATTTTAAGGAGAGTCAGAGTAATAAATAATCTTGATGCTACTTTTTCAATATATTTCCTAATTTAAAGATAATTGACTGTAAATAACTAAATTGTCTCATACAAAATGTTAAATTAAGTTTTCATATCATTATTTTAGTAGGAATTAGTTAAATTAAAAAATACCTTTAATTTTAATATAGAAGATTACATTAATTTATTTTCAGAAATCATAAAAACTGTTTGCTTTGTGTAAGCATGCAATTTTGAGTTTGATTTTCTCCTAAATATTGATTTCATCCTAATACTCTCTTTAGTTAGTAATATTTTCATAATGTAAAGCAAAAAATAGATGCAAGAAAATACTTTAAATGATTAGTTTATGTGTACTTATAATAGTCGTTACTTTTGAAATAATAATTTTTAAAACTTAAGAAGTTTGATGCTTTTTATAAAATTATATTTATGTTGAGTTAATAATTTTAGGATATTTAGATTCTAAATCAAGTAAATATTATTAAAGAAGAAAGAACTTATAAGAACTTTTAATTATGAAAAATACATCATTTTAGTGGATAGTAAAACAAGAATGTCTTACATTTAATAGATAATATTGTTAGATCATAAAGTAATAGATAATATGAGAACTAAATTTGAAACTTAGAGAGTTTATATAATTTAAACTATAACTTCTTTTTAATTTTGCTAAATTATCATAAAACATCTATATATCGATAGGTAATTCGTTTACTCTTTAAAACTGAAGATATCTTTACTAAAATTGGCTAAGATAAATGATAATTAATAAAATTTAAACAAACCTTGATTTTGCATTATTACACTCCTTTATAAATTATCTAACATAATTTAATCTAAAAAAACTAAGATTTACCACAAACATAATCTTTTAAAATAATCAATAAATTTTGTATGGTGCAGATTGAATTATTTATTTTTCAAAGCACTAAACTTTTTTTCTAGTTTAACTTACTATTAATCCTATCTAAACTTTGTTTTATACTCCTTCATCGCTTATCCATTTTTCCTCAATTAAAATAGATGATTTGTGAATATGTTTCTCATTTGAATTAAACTAAAAAGAATTAGTTTTAGTAATGTAGTATAAAACTATCCTATTTAAAACTAAATGAAATTGAGCAAATTTAATCTTTGATTTTCTTTATTTCTCTTTAGTTCTAACTAATTAAAGTTATTTCTGTTTTATTCCCAAATAAATAATAGAATAGATAAATATATCTAGCCTTAACTCTATCAACTAATAACTAGTACAGTATTAAAGAGCTTTAATTGAATTCATGAACAGAATAGCATTAGTAGGTTTAAATTACAAATTTATTTATTTATGAAAAATATAACTATCTGGATAATCAAATATTAGCTTTAGAATTTATAGTAATCTGATAGAATTGATTTTGATTATCTAATAAATTAGGCAAACTGTCATTTAAATAATTTAAGGCAAGTAAGTTAACTTAAATAAAACCTTCTTTTTTGATTTGAATCATAAATAAAAATATATAAACGTAATTCATGTCGCTCTTAATTACAATTTACTTCAAGATTTCCATAACATAACTTGTAATAAATTTGATACAAAACTTTATAAATCCGCCATGCTATTATTTAAATTTGATGTTATTCTTTTTTATGTATTAATCTTCAATAATTAATAAAAGATAGATTACATTTGATTAATCAAACAGTATAGTTTCTTTAATTTGGTGATAGAAGAAAAAATAGATCATACTCAGGTTTAGCAATAAAAAATAACTTAATATGCCTAAATTAGATTAAATACTCCTAGATCCTAACATAATTTGATAAAACTTTGATTGTAAAATATAAATAACAAAATCAAAAATAGTACTTAAAAAAATATGAAATTATATAAAAATTAGAAGCTATTGTTATTATTAACAGTCTTAGGATTGTTAGTCAGCTAAACTACTGCTTTAGTCTGTACACCTGGATAATACAAAAATTTAGATGCAACATAATGTGTTTCTTCCTGTCCTAATGGCTAGTATATAAGTTCAGATGAAGTTAGATGTCTCTCTTAATGCTATTCTAATGAATATATTAGTTAAGACAACCTGAATTGCGTTTCAACTTGTGGTGCTGATTAATTAATTAATCTCTAAGAAACTGCTTGTGTTACTTCATGCAATTCTGATGAGTATAAGAACTTAGATAGCACTCGTTGTGTTAAAACTTGCTTTAATGGAGAGTTTATAAATTCAGCAAATAATTAATGTGTTAAAAATTGTGGTGCTGGTGAAAAGTTAAGTTCTGATCATTTAAAATGTTTGGTGTCTTGTCCTACAGGATAAATTTTATCTTTAGACTTATCAACCTGTGTCGGATCTTGCCCTTATGGTTAGTACATAAACTTTGATAGTACTAAGTGTGTAACATCTTGTGATGCTGGATAATATTTAAGTTAAAGCGGATTACAATGCATGGCTTGCCCAAAAGGATAGTACCTTACAACTGATGGAAAATATTGTGTTACTCAATGCCCTTATGGCTAATTCTTTGGTTCAAATGGTTTAAACTGTGTAACTTAATGTGATAATAATGAATATATCAGTACTAACTCTCTTTTTTGCTTAACTTAATGTGAATCAAATGATTTAATTAGTGTCGATAATAAGAAATGTTTAGTAACATGTTCAAAAGGTTCATATGCAAGTGGAAATAAGTGCATTAGCTAGTGCCCAAATGGCTAATATATTAATTATTAAGGTATAGCTTGTGTTACCCAATGTACTGAATAATTAATTAGTTCTAATTTGAAAAGATGCACAGTTTCTTGTTATAATGATGAATTCATCAGTAAAGATAACACTAAATGCCTTGGAGAATGCCCTATTGGAGACTATATAGCCATAAATGGAAAAAACTGCATTAACCCCTGTCCTCAAGGATAATTTATTAGCTCTGATAAATTAAGATGCATGAATTCTTGCAATTCTTAAGAATTTATGAGTGAAGATAAATCATAATGCTACTCTACATGCCCTATTGGCTAATATAAATCCTATGATAACTTATATTGCATTTAAAGCTGCCCTTAAGGATAATACATTAACTCTTAATCAAATTAATGTGTCACTGGATGTAACTAGAATGAGTATATTAGCTCCAATTTAAAAAACTGTTTAACAAGTTGTCCTGGAGATCAATACTATTCTTCAGATAATTTAAATTGTTTAATAAGCTGTCCTAATGGCTAATACATTGATGCTTCTGGTAAAAAATGTACTAGTACTTGCTCAGGTGGTTATATAAACAAGGAAGGTGTTAGCTGTGTTTCCTCCTGCGAGTCTAATTTGATAGACATTACAGGATTAAAATGTACTTAATCATGTTCTGCTAATGAATTTATTAATAACGGTAAATGTGTTACTTCATGTGGATCTTTAATAATTAGTTTAGATGAGAAAAGTTGTGTGTCTGCATGTGGATAATCTGAATATATTAGCACCTAAAATAAATGTGTTACTTCTTGTGGGTAATAATTTATTAGTTCTGATAATACTAGATGTTTGGCTTCCTGCCCTCAGGGTGAATTTTAAGCATATGATCAACTAAAATGCTTAACATCTTGTTAACCAAATTACATAAATGTAGAAGGAAATAAATGTGTTTAAAATTGTAATTATGTTGCTGAAAATTCATACTATTTGAATTTATAAGGAACTCAATGTGTTACTAGCTGCAACTCTAATGAGTATGTCAACACTATCTCAGGTAATTTATTATGCGTTGCTTCTTGCCCTGATAAAGTCATTTCAGTTGATAATAAGAATTGCGTAGATAGTTGCTCAGTTAATTAATATTTAAGTCTTGATGGTTCCAGATGCTATACCACTTGTCCTGCTGGATAAGTATATGTAAGTTCTGATAAATTAAATTGTCTCAATGAGTGCCCATAGAATTAGATTATAGCTTCAAACGGTATTAATTGTGTTCCTAGTTGTGAAGTAGGAGAATTATAAAGTGAAGACAAAAAACATTGTTACACTTCTTGCCCTAACAATACTTTAATTGATTTAAACAAAGAATATTGTGTATCTGCTTGTCTAAAAGGTTAATACATTAGTGCAAACGGATAATCCTGTGTTGCCTCCTGCAATGGTTTACATATTAGCTTAGATGAAAAGAATTGTGTTTCTTAATGTTCTTCTGATTAATTTATCAGTTCTGATAGTTTTAATTGTGTTGCTTCTTGTAAAATCACAGAAGTTAAAAGTGTTGATAATTTATCATGCTTAACCTAATGTCACGATAATGAAGTCTTGAATGTGAAAGAATAAAAATGTTATAATTCTTGTCCTTCTTTAACTTATACACTTGATAAGACTTGTGTCTAAACTTGCCCTAAATACATTGACATTAATAATAAAAATTGTGTTAGCTCTTGCAGTTAAAATGAATATATTAGTGTTGATAAATTAAAATGTATTTCATCTTGTAATAATGGTGAAGCAATGAGCTCCGATCATTTATCTTGCTTGAGTTAATGTCCTAATGAAGAATTTATCAGTTCAGATGGTAAATAATGTTACACCAATTGTCCTGCTTTAACTTATGAAGCTTCTGATAATAAGACATGTGTCGCTTCTTGCCCAAAATATGTTGATCTCTTAGGAAAGAAATGTGTCACTTCATGTGAATTAAATTAACATATTAACTCAGATTAAAATAGATGTGTTAGTTCATGTAATCAAGGCGAACTTTACAGTGCCGATGATCTCTCTTGTTTGAGAGAATGTCCTGTCGATTAATATGTTAATATTGAAAACACTTAGTGTTTAACTGCTTGTGCAAATTTAACATTTATATCAGAAGATGGTAAGAGATGTGTCTAAAAATGTCCTAAATATATAAATTCTACAGAAAAAACTTGTGTTTCCTCATGTGGTTCAAATGAGTTGATTAGCTCAGATTCTACTAAATGTCTTAAAGCTTGTCCTCCACTATAATATAAGAACATTAATGGAACTTAGTGTGTAGAATCGTGCTCAGAATCATAATATATTAGCTTAGATAATACTCAATGCGTTTCTTCATGCTCTATTAACTAATATATCAACTTAGAAAAAAAGAATTGTGTAAGTGCTTGTAAAGAAACAGAAGTAATTAGTGCAGATACTCTCTCTTGTTTAAGTGAATGCCCAGCTGATCAATTTATCAGCAAAAATGGAAAAAATTGCTATACATCTTGCCCAACTTTAACTTATATAGATCTAGATAATAGAACTTGTGTAGCTTAATGCACCAAATATATTGATTCAGCTTAAAAGAAATGTGTTTCTTCATGCTCTGAAAATGAATATATTAGTTCTAATAAGACTAAATGCTTAACTAGTTGCTCTATTAACGAATTAATCAGTTCCGATAAATCTTCCTGCCTTACAGCTTGCCCTGTGAACGAATACATTAACATGGATGGAGATAAATGTATTTCATCCTGCCCTACTGGATAAAAAGTTAGTTAAGAGAAGCAAAGATGTGTTTCTATGTGTGAATCAGGTTTATTGATTAGTTTAGATGCAACAAAGTGTGTTTCCGAGTGTGATGTAAACGAATTCATTAGTGTTAACAATCTTTAATGTTTAAATACTTGTACTCCATAATAATACATCAGTGCTGATAAAAAAAGATGTTACGCTTCTTGCCCTGCTAATTCCTATGTCCCTATTGAAGGAAATACTTGTGTAACTTAATGTACTAAATTCATAGACTCAGCTGGAAAGAAATGTGTGAATACTTGTTTTGAAAATGAATTCATTAGTTCTGATTAAATAAAATGTCTTACTTCTTGTCCCAATAATGAATATATTAGTGTTGAAGGCAATAAATGCTTAACTTCTTGCCCTCCTGGATAATTCATTAGCATAGATAATAAAACTTGTCTTATATCATGTCCTTAAAATTAATTCATAAGTTTAGACTTAAAAAAATGCTTAACTGCTTGCCCAGTTTCTTCTTATATCTCTACTGATAATAAAACTTGTGTAGAATAATGCCCTAAATTTATTAATTCAGAAGGAAAGAACTGTGTTGATGAATGCCCTAACCATAATGCAAAGATATTTGTTTCTCCTTAATAAAGAAAATGTTAATAATGCAAATAGAATTAATATATCCAAACAATAATTTCTGGAAATGAAAAATCTGAAATTTGCTCAGAAGCTTGTGCTGCTAATGAGCTTAAAGACAGTAAATTAGGTGTTTGCTTAGCAAAATCTGAATGTACAAATTACATTTCGAGCGATAACACTGAATGTGTGTAAGGTTGTGGTCAATATGAATACTTTGAGACAGCATCTAATCTAAAATAATGCAAAAAGTGTGCTAATTACTTAAAGATTACTAGAGATGGAGAAAATCAATAGATTTAATGCCTTTCTTCTTGTAATTCTGATGAGATGATTTATAATTTCACTTCTAATAATGTATCCTACTAATAATGTGTTCCTAAAAGTTTCTGTTCTTCTAAAAAAATATCTGCATAAATCCCTAACTAATGCAGGGATGCTTGTATTAAACCTGAAATAGACGTTAATACTAATTAATGTGTTCTCACTTGCCCAATTGGAACTTTTTATATTCCTTTGTCTAATACTTGCACTACTTAGTGCAACTAGTTTATCTCTTCTGATGGTAAATTGTGTATAGGATCATGTTCTTAAGTCTTTGAAGTTATTAAACAAGATAATAAATGCACAACTTGTTAGTCTAATCAATACTTCACTATTTCAGATAATTAGGGGATTTGCAAAACCATAAATAACTCAGATACTGATAAAAAAGAAATGAAAGAAGCTCTAATAAATTAAATAAATAGAGGTATTGACACTGATTAAGGGAGAACTGCTGCTGAAAAAGAAATCAATAAGTATGTTAGTTAATTTGATAATTAATTGTCTTAATTAACAAATAAAACTGATAAAACTGAATAAGAAAAGAATTTAGTTAGAGAAATTATCTAAAATATATTTGAGGTAAACAAAGCTTTAGCTTAAAGTGTAGATACTAATGTTTATCAAGCCTCAGTCATAAATAGCTCATCAACAGTAAAAGTAACAGGCTAAATCACTATTCCAGGATATAAATTTGGCAATACTTTCAATTCAAAGGATGTTTAAGAAGGAAAGATAGATTCATTGCTGGTTAAAGATCCTGAATCATCTGTAACATTCAATCCTGAAGTCTTATAAGTTGCTTATCTTAGTAACAACTTTTTGTGTTAGGAAAGTAATTGTAACTAAGAATAAGCCTTATATCTTATTAAAATAACAGATTATATTCAAGCAGGAGATAGAATCCTCGCTTCCTCTAAATATTCTGATTTCTATATGATCTATTCTATTCCTGAAGACACAGATGCATAAAAGTATATTTGTTATGATTATGACTAAGATGGTTTATTAACAAAGAGCTTAGGAGAAATCAAGAATAATGAAATTTCTTGTAAATTCTCAAAGAATACTTCTTTATTCTATGATGAAAATTGCTCATTTATAGACTAAAAGTATTGTGAAGAATCAAGTGATGAAAAAATGAGTGGTGGACTAATTGCAGGTATTGTAATTTCCTCCATAGCATTTACTGGTATTTCTTATATAGTTACTATGCATTTTATTAATAAAGCAAAATTAGCTAAGAATCTTTTATCTAAGCCAAAAAATCCAAATATGGATACTGATGCTGCTTTAAATACAGAAGCTAATAATCTAAATACACACAGAAACTTAAATACATAAAATGATATTGCTAAATTAGATCAAATTATAATAGAATGAAATAATTAATTAATTAACTTACAAATAAATCTTATTTTTATAAGATTTTATATTATTAATTGTAATTATTTTAATAAATTGGAAATTAACTTCATTAAGTCACCTTCAAGCATATTAAATTAGCTTCCAAAAGATATTATTTATTTATAGATTTGTCTTATTTTTATACGAATTACTTTAGGCAAAAAAGATTTAAAAATTATTTAATTGGCATTAATTATTTTAAAATTTTGTATTAAAAACCTATTAAATATTTTCCTATTTTTAATTTATCTATTTACATTTACTCTTACTGATAAACAAGATTCATTTGAAAAATTGAAAATTTAAGTTGGCAAATATAACTAACATTTCATATTGAAATTGAAATAAAAAAATAAATTAATTAAAGTTCATTATTTAAATATTATATTAGATGATAGACACTGATTATTTTTATTATTCTATTCACACACTAAATAAAAATAATAAAAATTAATATAAATACTTGGATATCTTATATTTCTAAATTTCTTAAAAATTAAATTTAAAATGTAATATCTAAGAATCAATTAAGCTATTTAAGATAATTCAACTACTAGAATTACCTTAAAATCCCTAATTTAAAAGAGTATTATACTTTTATTTTAAAAAATTTATTCTTTTAATGGGTTTCTCTAAATAAATTTAAACTCTCATTCCATTCTAAATAATAAATTAGCATTTTTAAAAATTATTTAGACTAGACTCTCTTATTTAAAGACCTAAGAGGTTTTAGGGTATATAAATAAAAATAATTTCACACACTATAAATTTAATTTTGAAAAAATATAACAAACAATTATTTATATTTTTCCAAAATGAAAGTGAGATTAATAGATAGCTTATATAAATAATTTAATAAATAAATAGTGAGTTTGTTAGAAATAAAAATATTGATCATTCTAATGGTATATAGAGAGGTTTTTCTAATAATTTGGTGAATTAATGTTTAAATAATTTTTTAAGGGGTCTTTTTAGATGTAAAAATAATATCTTTTCTTTAAATAAATAAAATAAAATAATAATAAATAATAATAACTAACTTAAATCAGTAAAATATATTTTTGGCTTAGATATTTAATAATATTTAGTATCAGATTGATGTTTTAAGAAGAAAGTTAAATTATTTAAGAACTAATTTTCTCTCTCTAAATAATTCTTGAGTAAGATTGATTGATTGTAGGAGAGAATTTATTATAAAGATTTTAAAAAAAAATATAGTTCATAGTTAATAAAAGAACAAGGAGCTAATCTTTTAGGGTAGAAAATATCAAAATATTAAAACTTAAAATCTCTTTCATTAAATCTATCGTATAGATTCTTTATTTCTCCTGAAATTATTTGATTAACAACCTTTTTAATTAATAAAATTAAAGGAATAACTTCATTAAAAATTAGGGAGTATCTAGACTAGCTTTAGCAATTTCTGAATGCCCTGAGTTAGCTTAACTAACTCTTGATTTATCGTAATCCTATTTTTTATTTAGTTTATTTAATTTGTTTAGAAAATTCTTTATTATGAGGAAGAAAAATTTTTTGTTACATTTTAAATTAATATTTTAAATATTTAGAAAGAATTAAATCGAAGATTTTGGAGCTTAAAGATTAGGAATGCAGTTGGCAAAATGCAAATCTCTTAGCTATTTGAATATAAACTTAAAGTAAATATTATTTTAAGTTAGGATCAAGAAATAAAAATATATTTATAAGATCAAACAAGATTAATTAATAAGGAGTGCTAATTTTAGTCTAAGAAATTTCTAAATGTAGTACTTTAAGTTGCTTTAAACTTAATTTAAGGTTAATCCATTTATTTTAATGATAATTAAATTAAAATATCTTCTTATTGAAATATTATAAAAGCAAAAATGAATTAAAGTTCAATGGTGCAAGCAAACTAGCAACCAGTTTAGCATTATGCACTTAGTTCACTTCTTTGTCTGTTGACATATCGTAATACTCATTTAATTTCTTTGTAGACTATCTTATTAAATACTTTATATAAAACTAAAGAAATAACTAAATTAGAAAAGGAGCATAGGATTTTATATTAGGGATATCTAAATTAATTAATCTAGTTTCTTTGACTCTAAATCTATCGTAAATAAAAATATTAGGATAAATTTTGAATTAATTTTATAAAATCTAGACATAATTCAATTAAAACAGAAAGTGTTATCGTTATAAGCCAAGAAATATAAAAACTACCTAATTTAAAAACCTTGATTCTAATCCTAAAGTAATAATATTATTCAAATTAAAATTTGTAGATTAAAATATTTTTTTCTTAATAAAATAAAATTAAAATTAGTTAAAACTCTTTAAAGGAAAAAGGAGTACAAATACTATGCAAAGGGATATCATAGTGCCAATAGTTATCATCTTTATCTCTCGGATTGGGGTAAATTATTAAAAAATCCTCCATTTTCTAATTATTTTTGAAAAAGAAATAATGCTATGAAGAACTCAGGGGCATTTCACTTAATTAATGAGTTAAAAAAGTGTATTAATTTGCATTCTCTATTTATAAATTTAGAGTAAATTTATTTATTTAAAATAAGAATAAAATATATCTTATGAAAATTAATTAATAAATATAACTTTAATAATAAAGATGTAACTAGATTCCAAATAGAAATAAAAAGTTCATAAAAAGAAGACTGCTTAAAATGTAAAGATTAGTGGAATTGATTGCTTAATTTTATTGAAAAAGTAGTGATTAATTTAAGAAATATGAGAATTATTAATTAGCTATGTGTTTGACTAGTAATTAATATCTTAGATGATTAGAATATATTAACTGTAATTATAATAATTCAAATATATTTGTAATAGATAGAAATATATTGATACTAACAAGTTATTCTTAGATTGACAAGTAATCAAATAAACATATAATAAACACGTGGTGATAATTAATTCAGCAAATTAAAATTAAGAATAGTAACAAACTACATTTTGTCCATTTATAAAAACAGAATATTTAATTTTAGATTTATAGTATGATTAAATTATATTTTTAGAAGTTCATGTACAATTATAATATTATTAGATTTATTAATAAATGTTTAAAATCCTAAAATGATATATGTCTATCGTATAATTACTTATTTCTTAAATAAACACTCCTAATATCCCATAATCTATTCAATAATTTACATTATTTTTATTGAATGATGATAATATCGGATCAGAGAACCTCAATACGAATTTTAGAGGTATATATAATTTGCCTTAACTTCTAAAAGTATCAATTTTTAATTAAAACGTGTTGAATTATATCATTTTTACTATTGATCAATAAGTATTTACCTATTGATTACTTCCTTAAACACATAGATATAAATTAATAGATTCTTCTAAACCTTATTAATTAATAATTAAAAAGTAAATAAATAGATAGATAGCATTCTTAGTTCAAACTAATTTAATGAGAAAATATTATTTAGGATTACTCTTTACGGCTATAATTACCTTAGGTATAACTAGGGCTGAGGACAGCAAATGTAATTTCAAAATTCCTAGTTAAGAATGCGATTGTAATACATTTTTGAATTCTAAAGGAGAATGTATTCCTACTTGTGCAGAAGGAGAAATAGAGCTTGAATATGATGAATTTGAATAGTATAAATAATGCTTCAGTTGTAAGAGTATAGATATGTATATTAATGCAAAAAAGGATAATTGTACTAAAAAATGTGAAAGTGAAGATATAGTAGATAAATAAAATAAATTATGCTTAGATAGTGAAGACAAATGCAAGGGTTATGTAGTCAATAAGAAATGCAAGCATTGTGAAAAAGATTAATTTACAGATAGAGAGAATAAAAAATGCTTAGATAAAGAAGAAGACTGTGAAGGTTTTATAGGTGAAAATAAAATTTGTGTAAAATGCAAAGAGAACTAAATTCTATACAAAGAAGGGAAGAAATGCTTCGATCATGAAGAATAATGTCCAGGCTTTGTTAATTAAAAAAAATAATGTATTATATGTAAAGAAAATGAGATAGCAGATACTAAATTTAAGAAATGCTACGAAAAGGATGAAGAATGCAAAGGATATATAAAAAATAAAAAGTGTAATTATTGCGAAGAAGGAGAGATTACCGATTAGACTAATGGTTTTTGTTTGAAGCCAGGAGATTGCACAGGCTATATTGAAGAAAACTACTGCAAACATTGCTTGAGCACTCAACTAATCGATTTAGTTAATAATAAATGCATTTCAGATAAGAGTGAATGTTCTCATATTATTGTTGATGATAAGTACTGCACTAAGGATTGTCCTGAAAACTATTTCAAGCATAAAGATGATGAAAAGAGATGCTCATAGAAATGCGATATAATCGAAGATGAAGAAAAGAAGATATGTAATGAAAAATGTACAGAAACTGTCTACTAAGTTTTAGATGATTAATTCAAAGTTTAATAAAAGTACTGTAATTTGAAATCTTGCCCTTAAGCATCTTCTTATTAAGTAAAAGAGAATGATAAACTTTTTTCCTGCCAAAAATCTTGCAAAGAAGCTTAAATTAAAAATTAGGAGAAGAAGCAATGCTATAATACAAAATCAGAATGCAAAGAATTCCTTTCTCTTGATGGATTGGAATGTATCAGTAAATGCTAAGATCATCATTACTCAGAAGATGTTGAAGATACTAAATAATGCAAAGAATGTAGTGAAATCATCTAAGAATAAAAAGTTGATTCAATTAAAACCATTAAATGTGTTTCTTCTTGTGAAGAAGACTAATTAATTTATATCTTTGGTGATTAAAAATAATATAAAAAATGTGTCCCTTCTTCTGAATGTGATAAGAAGTAATTATCATTAGATAAAAAATCCTGCAGTGATGAGTGTATCAATCATGAGTTGAAGTATAATAATGAATGTGTGTAGAAATGCCCAAAAGATACTTTAAAATCTTCAGATGAAAAGAGTTGTAATTCTAAATGTGAAGAAGGAGAATTCATTTCATCTAATGGAAGAGCTTGTCTCAAAAACTGCTCTGATAGATATGAAGTCCTAGATGAATCAAGCAATAAGTGCTAGAAATGCAAATAAAATGAGCAATTCACCTACGGGGAAGATTCTAAAGGTGTTTGTAAAGCCATAAGAACATCTTAATCAACAATCTAAAACATGATTAATTTCTTAGACAAGAATAAAGATAAAATTTAGAAATAAGAAGTATAGGATATTGTAATCTAACCCATAAGAGATTTCACTTTATAAAGTGAATTTGCTTTGAAAAAATTTGCTAGTAAAGAAAATAAAACAGATGAAGATATTTCGTCAATAGCCAAAGCCCTTCAAGCTGAATAATAAGTTGTTTAATAATTAATCAATTTAATAGGACCCTAATTACCTAATAAATCTATTTCATTTGGTTCTACAGAATTCAATATTACAGCATACATCGGACAACCTGGTTTTAGATTTAGAACTAAATTTGATTCTGAGGAAATAAAAGATGGAAGTATTACCACTTTACTTTAAAAATTAGATGATTCTTCAAACTCTACTTTTGATCCCTATCTTATGATTCTTTCTTACATTAAAACAAATTACTTCTGTAAAGATGCTGAATGTAAGAATACTTTCCCATTGTACACCGTATCTTATCTTAACCCAAAGTCTCCCAAAAGAGAACTTAGTACTGACTCATAAAACACTAATCTTTAGGAATTCGAAATGGTCTACACAATTAACTCAAGTAATAAAACCAATTAAATTCAATGCCTTTCCTATAATTTGGAAGGAAAAGTTACTAGGTCCTAAGGAACAATTAAGTCAGATAAACTAATTTGTAAATTCTAAGTTAGTTCCTCACTTTTCTTTGATGAAAACTGTGATTATGTCGATAAATAATATTGCAACAACACAAAGACTAAAGATAATTAAAAGGAAGAAGGGAAAGAAAAAGAAGAACCTAAAAAAGAATAAGAAGCAGTAAACGAATAAAATGAGTAAGTTTCCAGTTTCCCAACTAAAATTATATTAGGAGTTGGCATTATTGGTGTGCTTGCTATTTATTTATTAAGAAAGAGTAGTCCTGACTCTGCTACTGCTGCATCTTCTAGTACCAACAGAACATAAAGAGCTAGAATTTAATATGATGACGATGATTTAATTATGGAAGACGTGGAATAGAGAAGAAGAAGATTCCCTAAAGGTGAATGAATGATTAATTCCTTGATATATAATAGATAATTGCTTTTAAAATAGTATTTTAGCATATTTTTAACTTATTTTTTAAGTATTTTTAGTGTTAATTTTATTAATTCATTCATTTATTCTATGATAATTTTTATTATTTTGTTTTTCATGCTTAATTAATATTATTTATTTTTAGAATAGAATATTAATTAAAATAATAACCTTAATTACAGATGGTACAGAGAAATAAAACATTAAATATTATAAGAAATAAGTTATTTTTTTAAAAAAGACATAATTTTTTATTGCTGAAATTTATATGTAAAATGAATTCCATTATTTTCTTTTTCTATATCTAATTGCTAATATAAAATTGATTAATGTTCTTCAATTTTGTTTCTTTACAAAAATTCTACAAAGAAATATTTAAAGAGAAAGAAATATTAAAATTGTCAATTTCCTTTGATGATTGTTGAGCTATTTTTAACAAATACTTAATACTAAATATTCGTTTTTCTTCATTGAAAGAATACGCGGATTAAATAAAAAATGACCAATTTATGTATGGTATTTAATAGTTCAAGACAATCTTTAATTATAGATTCTCTCTCAATGAAATAAATCAAATTGTAAAATAAAATTTTTATTATTATAAAAGTAAATAGAAAGATTGATACCATTATTAAAATCAACAGGTGATGAACAATCCCTCTATTGTTATTTTTTTATTTATCTTTTTTTACCCCTTAATTTCTTATTCAATCAACATTTACCACAATTGAAAAGAAAATTAGGTCTATTTATTAGATTACTTCTTTCATAATACTATTTAAAACATAAGTTCTCTAATCTATTTATTATTCTAAAATACCGTCAATCTTAATATCACATTTAATATCTATAACAACTTTTAATTTTATTCTTCAAGTATCTTGATATCTTAGCTAATAATTTTCTATTATCTCAAACATATCTTCTTCTCAAAGAAAAAATACTTTAACAAAGGTCTATCAATCAGTTTAAATCTAAAAATTGATTAGACCTAAAACCTTACACTATGATCAAAATGTAGCTTCTATTACCAATTTTAGAGTATTACCTCAAATTTTTATAAAGATATTTGAAAGTCTCCAAATCTATTTATTACATTTTCCTTTAATTATTAAGTTCAAGAAAGGTCTACAATAATATTGGATATTTGCCAAATCTGATATAAACTTCAACTATTCATAGACCTTTTAATAATACTTCTGTTTGTTGAATCTACATTTTATATAAGAAAAAATATAATTGGTTTAAATCCTTTGCTAATACAATAAGTATAAGCATTGTAAGAAGTAAATCTATTGCGAAAGATTTGCAGAAAAAATTAAATTTAAAAGAATAAATTTAGTCCTATAAATTATTTTTTTTTAAGATGAAAGGGTAATGATTAGTGAAGATGAGAATGATACCTAACCTATAATTTAATCAGCAAAAATAAGAAAATTCTCTAAACTATTGAAATGAAATTAAGAATTGGGAGCAAATAAGAATTAATCATCTTTTGGGGTTTAGAAAAATAAATTAAGTAAAAGGGATGTTAAAGAATATAATTACCTACATTAAGATTGGCTACTAAATCTAATAAAGTTAAGCTTTTGAAACTCCTTGCAAACTCAAATTAGTAATCACTAACTATTTGGTTTGATTTTTCTTTTAATGGGAGTGAGATTAGTTATTTCTTTCTTTATAATTTATACTGATTTTAATTGCTTTCATTATTCGTTCTCAATGTGAATTTTTCATCTAAATATTTTAATTTTTGTGATTTTGCTTCAAATTACATTCATTGTTTAAGTATGTATAAGATCTATAAATAAAATATCTGAAAATATTTTTAGCAAACTTCCTCTCATTCTAATATATAGTTTTGATTTTTTCTATCCTTTTTAAGCCTTTTTCCTTCCTTCTAAAATCATTTGCACAAAAACCTAACTAACTAATAATCCGACATACACATTCAGAATCATATTGTTAAATAATTAATTTTGAAATAAAGCTCTTCTAAATAAACCTTCTAAAACTTATTCTGAATTCTACTCCATATCTATTTAAATATTTTCCTTTTATTTTAAAAGTCTACAAATTTGGGACAAGTTTCTTTTAATATTTAAACAATTTTGTATATATTTTAGGGAAATAAATTTTATAAACTCTTTCTAAAGCAGCCATTCCAAATATTAAATAAGGTTTTGATTTTAAGTTAGAGTTGTTTTATTATGTTTTGTCTTACATTTTCACTTTGAGTGGATAGGCGCCGATTAGAGGCAACAATCATAGATATTAAAACTGGTAATATTGATTTTGTAATAATAACAAATATTGGTTAATGTAAGCGTTTAATTGAATAATTTTTTACTGTTAATAAGTTTCTTTGAAATAAATCAAAGTTTCAATTAATATTTCCCACTATTATATAATTAATTAATTTGTTAATCAGCCACTCATCTAATTTTCAAATCAATGCTAGTCCTAGTCTTAACTTTTCTTTAATCAAACACTGTTATTTTTCTGGTGAAAATACGAGGTAATATTATATAAATATTTAACGCTTTAATCCTAATCTCAATCGCTTACAAAATAATTTTTATCCCTTAGGATATCTATTTACCTTGTAATTTCCACTAATTATAAGAAGGTAGGGTAGGTAAAACTTTCATATGATTAAATAAAAGAAATCTTGAATTTCGAGAGATAATATTTAATTGGTTTGCATTTATATCGTTATTTATTCATTTTCTATTATATTTTCAATGAGGATAGGTTAACAAACTATAATAGGATTCGATACAATTAAAAAGAAAGCGAGGAATATCTTTGTAAGCTTAGTATAATATCTCGCGAAAACTATGTAAATTAAAATAAAAAAGGTTTAATTAATTCTCTTTAACTAGTTTTAGATAGAAATTTGACCTTTTTATTGTTAGAGTTATTTTCTTTATTTAGAATCTTACTTTCATCTCTAATGATAACTTAATTTATTCGAGATTAGTAAAAGAAAAACTAATTGTATTTTGTAAGTCTTGTAATTTCTATCAATATTGATAGATAGTTAGATATGTAAATAGTAAAATGAAGATTTTTTTAAATTGAGTAAAAATAAAATAAAATATATTTCATAATAATTCAGCACTAAAATAAATTTACTTCTTTAGAATTATATATCATTTTGTTTCAGTAAAATGATATTGAGTAAGATAAAAATAATTCAAAGAAACACAGCAAATATACAAACAATTTACAATATGAGATTTTATGGTGGCTATATGCAAAGGCAAAAATTAAACAATTCATTATTAATTGTATAGTAAAGGTAGCTTTTTATTATTTTTTAAGATTCTTTTAAAGTAGCTAATAAGAATAAAAATAGAGTATTTTTTGGTCTTATCTATCTACTATCTATGAGAAAATGTATTTTTATTTGGATCTAACCTTAGTTAAATATTTGATAAAATGATGGGTTGGGATTATAACTTACATTATTATATTCAGTAGTTTTCTTAAAAGTATTTAAAAAAATGTAATCCCTCACTAAAACAGCCTGTCTAATTAATAGTAAATTGTAAAAGTAAGATGATCTAATAGTATTTCGTTTGGTATAGATTTATTATTTTATTAATAAATTAGAGGAAGTTTACAGTAAAAATTATCTTTTTTAATATTAATTAGAATTCTTTTTTCTCTAAAAGAAGGGAAGAAGGGGTGTTCCTAATGAAATATTTTTATTCAATGATATAATAAAGAGTGAAAGGTTGGAATTAATGATGATTTTGAAAAAGATTATTAAATATGTTTTAACTAGTGATAAGAAATATGATGATAAAGTTAATTCTAAATTTTGTTTTTATTTTCAATAAATATGATTGATTTTTTACTTATTTAATAATTTGCCACCACAAACTCACATTTAGACTAATTAAAATTAAATCTGCCAAATTCTGATGAACAAAAAGTTATAAATTAAAATTTTTCAATAAACTTTGAAAATCGAATGAATGAAACTGCAAAATTGCATATTTTTGCCTTTGGCTAAAAATATGGAAAGAAAATGTTTTTTGCCTTACATGAGCATTTCTTATCATCAAAAATAGTTTTAAATAAAAGAATAGATATTTATTACATAGCATATATTTTTTGATCTTATCAAATGCTACAGTTTTGAAAAAGATAGGTGATATCTAAGTTCACTTCATTTATAAAAACCCTCTATTAATAATTTGCTTTATTTCTACTACTACTTAAAAGGAAACTATTTATTTTTAGCCTTGGATATGTAGTCTAATTATGAGATACCACATTTTTATAATTATTCTCATGCTAATTAATATACTAGTGCTCCTACATTTTATATTATGAAACTCTATTCTATGATTAAAACTTGTACTTTCTTCCTAAATTGTTAGTCTACTATAAAAGATTTTTAGAAACATTTTTAAAAGTTATAATTTAAACCCAAAATAGAATGCTTACAGTTTTCTCATTGATTTATATTCTGCAAAATATTAGGTGAGGTTACTGCAATAAGAATATAACTAATATTATGGCAGAATAAATAAATATTTAAAGCTAAATTTGGCAAATTGTATTTGATGTAATCCCTTAATGGTGAGTTTACAAAATTATAGCTATTACAGAGCACTTTTCTATTTAATTGATCTTGCTAATGATTACTTACCTTATTATTAAAATTTATTTTCCACAAATAATATCATTTCTGATCTATCACCCTACCCTTTCATAAAAATTAGCTTCTTGGAAGTTTAAATAAATTCATAGACTTTCACTTTGAGTAAACTTACTAAATTGAAAATTTGATAATGGGGGATTGTGATTCATCTCTCTCAGTTTTACCATGTAAACAAGCATTTCATATAAGAAAAAAAGGAACATATCAACTTTTCTCTACAATAAAAAACAGAATTTTGTTTGTAACTACTTTTAATTGCATTCTCAAATATTGTTTATGGTATTAATTTTCTACTATCTCTCATTTTATATGAAAGTGTATCTACACCTCTTTTTTGAAATTGTTTTTCAGGCTTCCACTTCAGTCTATTTGTTTATAAAGTGTGATGTTGCTAGATTGGAAATAGCTTCTTCAATATTAAAACAAATGGATAGTTAGAATGAGATATGAACAATAAAAAAATTTTTTATATCCAATATTTTTTTATTTATTCTATTTTACAAAAAGTCTATATTTTACAATACTTGGCAATAATAGTAGGTGCTCCTATTTCATCTGTTTAACATTAATAGAAATACTAATACTAGTAGTTAAATATAATACAAATAAAATTTGCTGGATACTAGGTTTAAAAAATGTAATTTCTCTATTTCTTTTAATAAATATAATAGTATTTTTTATTTTTCTATATTGTACTTTTACTAAAATGAGGTAGTACTTAATTTTATAAATTAAATCTAATAATTTATATAAAGGACTCATTGAAAAAAAATGTACTATAAAACTTCAAAGTTAGAATTTGTGGTGAGAACTAAAATATTATAATTCTATTTTATGATTACCAATTTTCATCTTAAAAATTTGGTAAAAAGATTATGTACGAGAATAAGAATATTCAAACTATATTACCAAAAAAATTGAAATAAATATACTTGAATACAACCTGCATCGAATTTTGCATTAAATTTCCTATAAATTTTGTTTTGTCTCTTTATAATTATTCCACTCAAACAAACTCTCAGGACAATATTTTTGCTCGGAGCACTTAAAGACATCCTATATTTCAAGATCTTTCCTATTTAAGTTTTTTTGAATTTATGTTATGTGCTCAATCTTACTTTTATGCTATAATTTATTTTAGAAATAAAATTAATATTAAAATAAATATTCAATTCCTTTTACATTTTAAATATCATATTTATTTCAAATTTACAATAAGTTAGTTAATTAACATCATTTAGCATGCTTATAGATAGAAATCAAAAATAATTAGTCAATTTAAAATGAGAATTGAGTTAGAGGATGATATTCATTTTATAGGGAAATATAATCCTAATTACTAGTGTAACATTCATAAAACTAAGTTATAGCTATTCATTAAAGGTAGAGAATTTCCTGTCTAATTAATTAAAAGAATATTAAGGAGTTTCTTTTGTAACTTAAAATCTAATCTGAAAAATATAAAACCATATAATAGATTAATCAATCTTTTTTAATATTTAAAGAAAATCTAAATAAATTAAAATGTATAGAATTGTTTCTTTATCATATTGCTGTTTTCATAAGCATTTAATACTAAATAATAATAATAATATCTAAGGGAAAAACTAGATTAGAAATCTCAGAGTTTTAAAATATAATAACTTTAAATTCTTTGAATTTGTTTGATAAATTCGAAGAAGTAAACTCTAATAAGAAAATATTGATTTAATAGCAGATGAATAAAGTTAAAGTTAGTGACTCATTCTCAAACTTTTTATTTCATCGTCGTTAGTATTGTTAGTGAATGATCTTTGTCTATACTTAAAAGATATCAAAAATTATAAATCTGATTAAATCTTAAATTAATTGAAAGGAGAGTTTTGATTAAGATAATTTGTATTAAGATACCACAATTTTACTTTACACTAAATATTATTACCTTTAATATATATGATCTATGACCAAATGTAATCAAGGTTTCTATCTCATCTAATCATCTATATTTAAAAATTAGTTTTCCTTACTCTAAATTAATAACTAGATCATTCTAATTAAGTCTACGATTTTGTTAATAATTAAGGTGATACACTTAAATTAATTGAAGACTAATTCTAATCTCCTAATCTCTATCAAATAGTAAAATATTTAAACACACCCTACCCCTATTTTCCATTTTAAAAGAGGCTATTTAATATTCCAAAAAATTACTTTATATAGGAAGAAAAGCAGACTCAAAAAATAAAGATAATTATTAATTTAAAAAATAACAAAAAAGTATTAAAAAAATGAATTTGAAAATTTTCAAAACTTTGCTATTTTTGGTTCTTGTTGTGACTATTTATGTTAAGGCAGAAGTTGATCCTGATCTCAATTGTTTACTAGACCAGGGTAAATATTACGATCTAGCTGGAACTGCATGCTCAACTTCTTGTTCTGTAGGCGAGATAGCTATTAAAATAGGAGACAATAAAAGATAGTGTTCTACTTGTAATAAACTCATTTAAGAAGTAACTGACGATGTAGATAAATAAATTGCTTAACAATGCGTTGATTCTTGTAATCTAAATTATATTCCTTAAGAAGGTACTTAAGTATGTGTTCTATCAAGTTCATGCCCATTAAAAAGTGATTCTCAGTGCTTTAATCCTTGTGAAGGAAACAATTACGCCTTAATTGAAATTAATAAAAAAACATGCAAGGCTAGAGATATTTGTTAATTCGTGAGAGAAGATAATAAATAGTGTCTTACTGAGTGTACTGATAGAAAGAATCCAGATGATGAAAAGAAATGTGAAAAATGTGATAAATATTATAAATTAGGAACTGATGAGTACTGTAGTAAATGTCCTTCTAGTGATCCATATGCAACAAAAGTTGATTCAAACTTTGAGTGTAGCAAATCATGTACTAACTCTCTTATTCCAAATACATAAACTAATGAATGTATTTCTGTTGCTGATTGTTAAAGTCCTATGTTCTTATTTAACAATAGTTAAGAATGTAGAGAAAGCTGTCCTGAAACTAATTACTAATACAAAGAAGTCGATACTGTTAAGAGATGTGAATTAACATGTGATATTAAGGATGGTGCTAATCCTTAAATGTGCATCCCTAATTGTTCAGAAAATTAAAAATATTTAGTAAGTCCAGATAAACTTTACTGTAATAAATGTCCTAAAGAATTTTAATTCAGTAATAAGGCTAGAGAATGCTTTGACAAATGTGACGGATCTTTATTTACTAATAATGATACACATTAATGTCTCCCTAAAGAAGAGTGTTCATTTGTGACATTAGATACTTTTTTGTGTCTCAGTAAGTGTGAGGATAAATTAAATCCTGAAGATGAAAAGATATGCAAATAATGTGATATCTATTATTAATCTGGTGAAAATAAATACTGCGATAAATGTCCTTCTAATAAGTATTCTACTAAAATTGATGGCACAAATAACTTTACATGCAGCTCAGAATGTACTAAACCTCTTATTCCAAATACACAAACTAATAATTGTATCACTATTGGAGAGTGTTTGAGTCCTAATTACCTATTGGATGGTAAAAAATGCTAACAAAGTTGTGATGTATTTAAATTTAAAGAAGTCAATAATGTTTTAAAATGTGAAACAAATTGTCCTTTAAAGGATAATCAGGATACAAACTTGTGTCATGAAGCATGTACTGATGGTAAACAATACACTTATTAAAGTTCGGTCTATTGTGGTGGTTGCCCTTCTGGTTTATACTAACAATTAACAACTGAAAATCATTATGAATGCAAATAATCATGTGAAGGAGAATTCTATCTTTTAGAAGGATCTCCTAATGAATGTGTTCATTAAGATAAATGCACTTTTATTTAAACTGAAACTAGAAAATGCCTTACCGTATGTAGTGAATATTAAATGCCCAACGAAATAACAAAGTATAAAACTTGCAAAAGCTCATGTGGAATTCCAAATTACTATTACTCTGTAGTAGAGAATGGTTAAACTACTAATTACTGTGAAAAATGTCCTACTTAATATATTTATAAATAAAATGAAACAGATTATTCAATTTGCAAAAAAACATGTGATGTTGATTAGTTAAAATAAGAAACAGATCATTTGTGCCTCAAATCAAAAGCTGATTGTTATTTCAAATACATTTTAGATAAAAAGGAATGTATAGATACTTGTAGTAAATTTACTCTCGATTCAGAAAAAAATAGTAAGGATACTAAAACATGTCAAACATCTTGTGATTATATTGATGGCACCAATCCCACTAATTGTTTAGATAGTTGTACTGATGGCAAAAGCTACAAAGTTGGTGATTAGATATTTTGTATACGCTGCCCTGATTCTAAAAGATTTTCAGTGAGTACTGATGATGCAAAGGTTTTTGATTGTTAGGATAAGTGCATAGGTGAATAATATACTGATTAATAAAATTATAAATGCTTAAAGACAAAGGAAGAATGTCCTGATTATGCTGATATACAATCAAAGGCCTGTTTTAGTGATGTATCCTTGTGTAAATCTCAAAGATATATGAATAAGAACAAATTCTGTTCTGATGAATGTACTGAAAAATTTTAATTAGTAAGAACTGATAATAACAAACCTATCTATTGCAACTAAGAATGCCTATTTTTTGATGGTAAAGATAACGCTAAAAAGACATGTTATGAAAAATGTTCAGATGAAAAAATCTATAAAGATCCTAATGATGTATAGTTTTGCAATTCATGTCCTATCGATTATTTAGTTAAGACTTAAGAATCACCTAACCTATTTAAATGCTAAAATTGTGATGGCTTGTAGGTGTATGATAAAGAGGATGAAAAATGCTTAACTGAAGCTAGTGAATGTAAAAAGTTTTTAGTTAATTAAAAAACATGTACATTACTATGCCCTCCTTCTTATTTCACTTATCCTGATAACTCTAATGTTACTTATAAACTCTGCACAGATAAATGCGAATTCATCTCAGGAAATGATCCTATTTCTAAAGTTTGCAATCTAACCTGCAAAGATAATATTATATATAGTGTAGGTGAAGGAGATGCTACATAAAAGTATTGCACCTAATGCCCTGAAGCCAACAAATTTAAATTGAAAGTAGATGATACACATTTCACTTGTCATGCTACTTGCCCATAAGGTTATATCCCCAATACTGAAACAAATGAGTGCATAACTAAAGAAAATTGCTCAACTTACTTAGTTGATGATAAAGAGTGCGCAAAATCATGTGGTGACAAATACTTTTATGAAAAAGAAGCATAATAAAGCTACTAAGTCTGCAAATCTGATTGTGCAAAAAGATCTGGTGTTTTAAACGATAAGAAATGTTTCTTAAAATGTACAGATGACATTGAATATAATTCTTAAGGACAAGTTTATTGTAGTTAATGCCCTGATTCTGTCCCTTATAAGACTCAAGTAATAGTTTAGGTAAAATAATTCAATTGTTCTTTGAAATGTGAATCTTCTCTTTTAGCCGTATAAGAAACTAAAACTTGTATCACTAAAGAAGAATGCGGTAAAGATAAATACATGGTAGATGAAACTATATGTTCTGCCAATTGTTCTAAGTATATCTATCCTTCAGACAATTCTGTTCCCAAACTATGTACCCAAACTTGCTAATATTTAAATGGAGATGAACCAGATTCTAAAAATTGTAATAAACAATGTGACAAAATTGTTTATAGTGTAAAAATTGGTGATACCATCTAAAAATACTGCAAACAATGCCCCAAAGCATAACCATATAAATAAAAGACAGATGTTCAAGATAATTTCTAATGTGTTTCTGAATGTGGTGAAGGTCTAGTTTTAAAAAAAGATACCTCTGAATGCATTTAAAAGAAGGAATGTGTTGGATTTGTTATCGAAAATAAGGAATGTTCAATAACTTGTCCTCCTGAATATTACAAGTATTCTAAGGTAGGTGAATCTAGCTATGCTTTATGCTCACAATCTTGTAAATTTTTATCTAGTGGTCAAAAGGATTCTAAGGATTGTGTTGAAACATGCACAACCTCTGTTTTTACAACTAAAAATAATAACAAAGAAGACATTAAATATTGTGACGTCTGCCCTTCAGATCTTCCTTTCAAGGTTAAAACTAGTGTTAATACTCACAATTGTATTAGCTAATGTTCGGAGAATTAGATTACCGATAAATAAAATCATATTTGCTATGATAAAAAGAGTGATTGTAAAGGATATATTGTAGATGGTGTTGAATGTACTAAAGAATGTGATTCAGCCAAATTCAAATACCCTAACTTTAAGGAATATCAGAGATGTGATACTAAATGTTAAGATGGGTTCTTAATTGATGCTGAATCAAAGTATTGCTATTCCTAAAAAACAGAATGCCCTAATTATGTTTCTAATAATGGTAAATAATGCGTGAAAAAGTGTGATGACGAAACTGAATATCCTTAAGAAATTGAAAAATTAAAACAATGTAGAGCTTGCAGATAAATCATTAAAAAATCTACTGAATAAAATGGATAAAACTAATGTGTTACTTCATGTGGTTCAGATTAGATGGTTTATATCTTTAATGATTCAAATAAGGTTTCTTTCTAAAAATGTGTAGAAAAGAAATTCTGCGAAACAAAGAAAATATCTGCCTCAGATAAAAATAAATGCAGTGATGCCTGTATTATTCCTGAAATCAATTTAGAAGGAAAATGCATATTAGAATGTCCAACAAACAAGAAATATATCTTAAATTCAAATAGTTGCAGCGATGGGTGTGAATCTGATTTTACCTCTTCTGATAGTACTTTATGTGTTGTAAATTGTGAAAAATTATTTGAAGTTGCTACTGAAGGTGTCTAGAAGAAATGTTAAAAATGTGGAAGTGATTAATTCTTTAAACTTATTAATAATAAAGGTACCTGCAAAACTATAGTTAAGACTGCTGAAGGATAAACAGAAATCAAAGATAATTTGATTAGTTCATTAAGCAATGGAGAAATAAAAAGCCCTCAAGAAGTTGAAAAGGCTAAAGATGCTGTCAAAGTCTTTTCTAAATCAATTGAAGAAAGTCTCTTGGCCATAGCTTCGAAGAGTGAAAAAACTGATGAGGACTAAGTAAAAGCTTAAACTGTCTTCAGTGATATATTATTAGTTGCTTAGACTTTAATGAAAAACATTGATCCTGCTGTTTCTAAGAAACCTATAACCTTAGGTGATACTTAATTAAAGGTTGTCAGTCAAGTTGCTTAACCTGGTCTTAAATTTAAGTTGACTTTCAATGCTAACCAAATCTCTTCAGGATCAGTCTCTGACCTTCTTGAAGCAAATCAAGATGAAGCAAATACAGCATTTGATCCCTAAATTTTACAAGTCTCTTATGTGAAAAATAATCATTACTGCAAAGGAGAAGCCTGTAAAAACACTCGCCCTCTATTTGTTGTTAAATATGAACTCAAGGGTAATAAAAGACTTCTTACTTAATAAGAATAGACATTCACAATGGACCATGAAGTCCCTGCAGGTGAAGATCCTAAGAAATAATTGTGTGTTAACTATGATTCCGATGGTAAACCTACCACCTAAACCTAAGGAACTCTTAATGGTAGTAAAATTACTTGTACTTTCACTTCAAGTTCTTCCTTGATGTATGATAGCACTTGCTAAATAGTTGATAAATCACTTTGTGATAATTCTATCGTAATAGATCCTACTAGTACTAGTAATAGTGATGATGAGGACTTGAATGGAGGAGAAATTGCAGGTATTGTCATTGGTGTTATTGCTGCAGTTGGTATCATCTGTGTTATCGTTTTATACTATTTAAGATAGTAGAAATTGGCTAAGGGTAAATTACTTAAGTATAAAGATGATTAAGTTAATACTGAAAATAACCATTTAACTACTAATAATAACAATTTGAACACCATAGGTGATGCAGAAAATCTTAAGCCTAACAAGCCTATATTAAAATTATAATGATTTTTTATAGTATTCTTTTTACATATTAACTATTATTTTATTATATATTCTTCATTAACTTTGAATTTTAATTTCCTTTCATTTTATTTTTACTTTGCATTGGTAGAATTTCTAAAAATCTACTATAAATTATCCATACTTTCCAAATTTCCCTCATTTTAAAATAGTATCTTTTCATTGGAATTAATTAAAATTCTATCTAAATTTATTTAGTTTAAAATAAACAGTTTCGAAACTGTTTTAGAATCTTAAAAAAGTTTTTAATTAGGTAAACCTACAAACTAGAATAAAAGAACTTATCAAAAATTAAAAAATTAAATATAAGAGGTGCTATCTATCAACTGTCTATAAATTTATATTTTTTAATGAAAGACTTTTATACAAAACATACTTACAAAAATATCTAGAGATTCAATAAAGAATAATAATATAGAAAATATGAACTAAAATAAGACTTTCTACTATTAGGATATGGTACTATCTCTATATGACTCTAACAAAATAGGTCATAAAAAGGAAAACAAAATATCTTAATTCATCCACAAATAACACCCAGATAGCAATAAATCTTTTTGATCAATTTTATTCCAAAAATTCAAATTCTTTTAGTCCTGTGTGGTGATTTATTTAGGTGCTATTTGCAGAGGAATTAAAGTAATTATTTTATTACAGTATTTAAGGGAATTAGTTGAAAATTTTAGTAATTTTTAGGTGAAACATATGTAGAATTTCTAAATTTTCTTTTTATAATTAGAAAATAATTATTTGTCATAAATGTGGTTTCAAGATTGAAAATATTTATTTATTCATTCATTTATTGTTATATTTTTATTCTGGATTAGCTCTTTTACTTGACAGATTTTATCTTATTCAAATAACCTAAAATTTATTAATTATTGTAGAAATATATTAATTAAATTAAATATTAAACGTCTAATTGTTACTAAATCATTCAGATCTACAATTTCTGGAATTTCTTTTTTGATAAATTTTCAATAAAAAATCTACAATTTCAAAAAATTGATTTCTATTTATTTTAACCTTATGTTTAAAACTAAATTCCTTAGTTGTAAATTAATTACCAATAATTACTATACTATGTAAATATATTAACACACCATAAATCTATTTATTCTTCATAAACTAACAAAATAATCATTATTTCCTTCAAAGTAATAAAAAAATACTTCAATGAATGAAATCACATTTAATTCTTTTTTAAAGTAACCTTCTAAAATCTCTAATTTTAATTTAATTATATCACTTAAAAGATAGAAGAAGACAATCATTTGTTATTATATATTTAATTTTTTTCCCACT